>VIBL01000365.1:0-314712 GCA_008271625.1 Lutraria rhynchaena
ATGTCCTGATTGTTATCGAGTATTTCGAAGTCAAACCTGTTTTGATCGTCACAAAACAAAAGGTGGAAAACAACGTAAAACCATCTGTGAGTCTGTATGGAATTGTAGAAAATGTGGACAAAAAGTTGTAGGAACGAGACGAAATCATATTTGCCCAGGGCAAAAGAAATGCAAGTATTGTGAAAAAATAGTAGGACCAGATCATGAGTGTTACATTCCAACGTATGTACCTCCCGATAGAAAAGGCAGACAACCCGAAGTCCCCTTCATCTTTTTTGACTTTGAGTGTCGTTTTGATTCTGGAGAACATATACCCAACTTTTGTGTAGCGCAACGCGCCTGCGGTGAATGTATGTGTAAGTCAGTGCAAGATCCATGTGAGTATTGTGAAGAAGTGAATGAAGCAAGACAAATGGTATTCCGTGGAGAAAACACGTTGGAACAATTCTGCACTTGGCTATTCAATCCTACCCATCGAGGATCTACAGTGATTGCTCACAATGCTCAAGGTTACGATGCCCAGTTTATTCTTAGATATGTCGTTACCCACGGGACAGCTAAACCACAACTGATTATGAATGGAAGTAAAATCATTCTGCTACGAGTGCATGGAATACGATTAATTGACTCACTCAGTTTCCTAAGTATGCCACTCTCAGCTTTTCCTAAGACATTTGGACTGACTGAGTTAGCTAAAGGATGGTTTCCATTTTATGCCAATACCTTATACTATCAGGATTATGTGGGACCTTACTTACCGCTACACTTTTACAAACCTGACAGTATGAAACCAGAGCAACGTCAACAATTTCTAACTTGGTACCATGAGAAAAAAGGTGATGAATTTGATTTTCAAAAAGAAATGGAAAAATACTGTAAATCGGATGTGGACATTTTAAGACGCGGTTGTGGTGAATTTCGTCAACAATTGTTAGCCAGTGATCAAATTGATCCCTTTACGGAAGCGACCACGTTAGCCCAAGTGTGTAATAAAGCCTGGCGGAAAAATTCCATGCCACCTCATAGTTTAGCCGTGATTTCTGATGCAGGATATCCTAATAAAACTCGGTATTCCATGAAAAGCATACGTTGGTTACAAATGACTGCTGTAACTGAAGGGATTCATATTCGTCATGCCTTGAATCACAAAGGCGGAGAAGTTAAAATTGGACCATATTATGTGGATGGGTATTGTGAAGAGACAGACACCGTGTATGAATTCATGGGATGTTGGTTTCATGGGTGTCCTACCTGCTTTCCCAACCGGGGTACCATCAATCCATATACGTTGAAAAGCATGCATCACGCCTATGAAGACACACAAAAAAGACTTGAGAATTTGAAAGAGCAAGGGTATCCATTAGTGGTCATGTGGGAATGTGAATTTGATCAACGTTGTCAAAAAGACCCTGAGTATAAGACCAGAGTAGAACGATTTTATGTGGGTCAAGACCCTATTCAACCCAGGGAAGCTTTGTTTGGAGGTCGTACCAATGCTGTCCGACTGTATCATGAAGTAGAAAAAGACCAAGAGATCAAATATGTGGACATTTGTTCCCTCTATCCTTATGTCAACAAGTACAGAGAGTATCCATTAGGCCATCCCGTGATTTTGAGTCAAGAGCAAATTGATTCACAGCGTCTTGAGACATACAAAGGATTGATTAAATGCCGCGTTCTTGCACCGCAAGATTTATGGATGCCTGTCTTACCTATGCACTGTAATAACAAAATGGTATTTGCTCTCTGTCGTACCTGTGCAGAAGAGGAGTTAGAGTATTGTACACATACACTGTATGAACGGGCATTGTATGGAACGTGGACTCATGTAGAATTGGCGAAAGCCATTTCTTTAGGGTATAAAGTATTGAAAGTATATCATATATGGCATTGGGATGAGTGGAGTATGGACGTGTACCGTCAATACATTGACAAATACTTAAAAATGAAGCAAGAAGCCAGCGGGTATCCTCCCGGCGTAGACACAGAGGAAGATAAATTGAAATTTAAACAAGATTATTTGGAAGCAGAGGGAATTCGCTTGGAACACGTGAAAAAAAATCCAGGAAAAAGAGCTTTTGCCAAAACCATGTTGAATTGTTTATGGGGTAAAAATGCTCAAACCAACCTGTTACCGAAAACGGAGTATGTCCATAAATTGGATCGTTTCTATGAGATTCTGAATGATCCTAAAAAGTCGGTGAAATATGCCGAGTGTTTTGATCATGATGAATTCGTACTGATGAATTTCACGGATGAATCGGATCGAGCTGATCCCCATTCTTCTTCTAATCCTGTCGTGGCTTCTTTTGTGACGGCTTATGCTCGATTAGAATTATACAAAGTGCTTGAACCTCTGGGAAAAAGGGTACTCTATTTTGACACAGACAGTTGTATGTACATTTATGACCCTCAAGAATACAATGTACCGATTGTCTCCAGTCGTTTGGGAAAATGGACAGATGAAGTGCCTCATGGACGTATTGTAAAATATGTTGCTTTAGGTCCAAAAAACTATGGCTATGAATACATTGAAAATGGAGAACGACATCAGGCGTGTAAAGTGAAAGGCATTACATTAGACTATAATGCAACTCAACAAGTGAATTTCAATAGTATGGTGGACTGTGTGAAAGACAGAGAACATTATTCTACCGTAGTTGAATATGCGTCCAGGATTAAACGCCATAGAGATAGAACAGTGACGAGTGAGAAACAAATCAAAACATTTCGTTCTGTGTATACCAAACGGATCATCGTCGACGAATACATGACTGTTCCTTATGGATATCTGCATGACTGACCTTGACCCGTTGTTTTTTTGGTCATAAAAAAAAACCTTGACCTTATTGTTTCTTATATATAAATGATGTAGTCGTTGTCGTCGTAGTAGTGATCGAATACAAACAAAAATACAAAATACAAAACAGAAAACAGAAAGAAAAAACAAAGTATGGATTGGATACCGTTACTTCCTATAGAGTTAAGACTTAAAATCTATCGTTATGTGATAGAGGCTAACACTAAACCATGGAAGATGGAGTTAGTACATGCATGGGCGACCCATGGTGCTATTCATAGTTTACAACGTATGGACCCTGGACGGGTAGATAGACTATTAGAGGATGTCAGTGAACGCCAGGATTTGACTGTCAGTCAGAAATTACCTATGCTACGAAAGTTTAATCTAATTCAACAAAAATTGGATCGCATGATATCGACTGGATGGGTGTTTTGTATCCACGATGCTACTTTGAATGATATATCTGCATTAACGAATGCATTTAAACCTACTGACAATGTCATATGGTTTAGCATGGCTGAAGAAGACAATGGGATATCTCAACCTGGATGGCGAGTGTATTCCCAATACAAACTACGCGGTATCCTGTTATTTAAGGAACCGATCCCTTTCACTGAGGTCAGATCGATTCTATCCTACCGTGCTGTGTTCTTTAAACAAAAACATCATTTACGTGTAGTGACACAAACTATTGATGCTCTTCATGCGGATGTACCTAGACTTATTATGAATGCGGGGAATATTCCATTATGGACAGACCATCGAGACGACCCCGATATGTGAGTTTATTTTACATTTTGGATTTTGAGTTGTACAGAGAAACTTTATTCAGTATTGTACTAGATGACCTTGACACGGTCAAGGACATTCACGCCTGGATTCTGAATCCGCATACGTTTGAACTATTTAAACGGATGATTCATCAGGCGATGATCAATGCACATTTAGACTTGAAAGCTATCCATCGAGACGATTGGAATACGTACGTGGTGAATAACAAGAAAGTGATTCAAACCATTCAAGAATGGAACAGTTTGATATTATGAAGCATACCATGTTAAGAAAAGCATTGATTTTTGCTTTTCGTATGAAAATACCTGAAGGTCATCATAGTGTAGAATGGATTCGACAACGTTTGAGTACACCAGAACTGTTTGAAGAATTTAGACATGGACTTCATGTGATGAATTCATTTTATAAACAGACAGTGCCACTAGACTTTAGTGAAACGGATTGGATGAACCATGTAGTGAACAAGGACGAAGTCATCACTTTTCTGAGTGAATATGGACATTCAGAATGTGTGTTTGAATTTTCGGAGAAAATACTTCCACCACTTCATGACTTTTGTTGTCAGTGTTGTAACTGTGTGTCAGTGTAACTATTGTATGTTTAGTGATCACAAAAAAAAGTTGACATGTAATAATATAGAATTATTGTTAGTGTAACTAAAACAAAAAAACAAACAATGTTGTATATTTAGTGATCACAAAAAAAAGTTGACATGTCAAAATGTAAAAAATTATTGTTAATGTCACTGTTGTATATTTTAGTGATAACAAAAAGTTGTTGTTGTTGTTGTTGCATGTAAAAAAAAAGTCAATAAAATACTTTTGTTTCATTCACTTGATGTTAGTTGTGATTGTCACGTCATGGAGTCCAGTTTATTGTTTAAGCATCCTTGTAATATGTTTATCTCAGGTCCGAGTGGATCTGGTAAAACACAATTTGTCAAAAAGATGTTGACTTACAAATCGGATCTGTTTCAAGTGGTACCTGAGCGTATCGTATGGTGTTACAAAGAATGGCAAACAGCCTATGCTCAGTTACAAGAACAGGAACCCCACATTCAATTCTTACAGGGTATTCCTGAGGATGAGGAGGAGTTGGTGGAGGATACCTCCATTCCCCATTTAATTGTATTTGATGATATGCTTGGGGATAAAGATGAAGAGAAAATTAAATTATGGTTTACACGAAAAGGTCATCATCGTAATGCCAGTGTTATTTACATTACACAAAACATGTTTCAACAATCGAAAGCCAGTCGTACATTAAGTTTAAATGCACATTACATGATCTTATTTCAAAACACAAGAGATAAAGGACAAATCAAAGTATTGGCGAATCAAATTCAATTGCCACACTTGTTACCCGCGTATCAAGATGCGATCTCTACACCCCATGGGTATTTAGTGATTGATTTTCACCCTCAAACACCAGACACGTATCGGTTGAGAACCGATAT
Source organism: Lutraria rhynchaena (assembly GCA_008271625.1). Classification (NCBI taxonomy): domain Eukaryota; kingdom Metazoa; phylum Mollusca; class Bivalvia; order Venerida; family Mactridae; genus Lutraria; species Lutraria rhynchaena. The sequence continues at coordinate 5,052 of VIBL01000365.1, forward strand.
TTTTCATCATTGGATCACTGGAGAGGAACGTGGTCCGACGGTGTATATATAAAGGAGACGGAACTTAGAGAGTCATCATAGTCATCATGGCAGACAGAATGAACACCATAGCTCAGTCGCTAGAACATTTGAGTCAGGAACGTGATCCTGCTCAACGGGAGCAGTTGTTACGATCAGGATTAAAAGAAATGGTCAAATGGTTTACGTTAGCTGCTAAAGTGATTTTACAAAAGAAATTGCTGTTACCTAAACAAACACAAAACTTTATGCAAAAACATCAGCATGAACTAGAGCAGTTGGGTGATGATCAAGTGGATGTGGACACCAAACGTCAACTCATATTGAAACCAGGAGGGAGTGGATTTCTTGGAGGGGTGATGATACGAAGTTTACTTCGATGGAATGGTCAAAAGACCATTCGTAAATTTGGCCCTAAGAAAACTCCTGCAAAAAGAACGCCTAAAAAAAGAGCTCCAGCAAAAAGAGCTCCTAGAAAGAAACGTTCTCCTAAAAAGAGAGCTCCTGCAAAAAGAGCTCCAGCAAAAACTCCTAAACAAAAACCAGCAAAAAGAGCTCCAGCAAAAAGAGCTCCTGCAAAGAAGAGAGCTCCAGCAAAGAAACGTTCTCCTAAAAAGAAAACACCTGCATTTACAGTTTCACCCACAATCGATGAACGTTTTATCACCCTTCGACGAGGTTCCAGAGGATCTTCCCGTGGATCTTCTTTATCTAGAAATGGGAGTTTATCTAGAAATGGGAGTTTATCTAGAAATGGATCTTCTTCTTTAAGTGGATCACCTCCCAATGGGTTGTCACCCATTGGATCTCCTTTATCTAGAAATGGATCACCCCAGAGTCCAACTCAATCACTATCCAACTCTCCTATTTACACGGCAACACGATGGTCACCTCCTGCCACCAGTACTCCATTGAGTACTCCTATGACAACTCCAATGAAAACTCCTATGAGAACGCCAATGAGAACTCCTCCCAGGACGCTAAGAAGCCGTTTGAGTTTGAGTTCGTCTTCTTCCACTAGTGGGTCAACCAGTACATGTTCGACCTGTGGATCAAGCAGTTTGAGTTCGTCTTCTTCCAACAGTGGGTCAACCAGTACATGTTCGACCTGTGGATCAAACAGTTTAAGTTCTTCTTTGAGCAGAAGCGGATCCAAAAAAAGCAGATCCAGAAGCAGTAAAAGTTCTACTTCGTACATCAGTTCTTCATCACCAGATACCCCTGTGACTCGATTTTCACCCTTGAAATTATCGCAATTATCAAGACAGATGGTATTGAAACCTATCTTACAAGGACGTGTGAACTTAATGAGAACCCTACCGATGAGTTCAGCTTCTAAACAAGCCTTAGATGCTTTATATAAACAGTGATGTATGAAACAACAGCATCAGTTGATATCATGGCTCCAAAGCGTCCACTCCTACACAAGTACGGTCATCTGGTGTTGGGTTTAACTCAAGCCCCAGAGGGAATGAGAAGAAAGATGATACAAAAAGCACCGAAAGAAGTGATTCAATGCGTCTCCGAGTGTTGTCACAATGTTTTAAAAGGCAATGTTGCCTTATCCCCCACTCAAAAGCAAAGGTTGAAGTCCAAGCGTCAACATCTCCGTACCTTAGCAGATAAAAAAGTATCGATTCAAAAAAAGAAACGGGTGTTAAATCAAAAAGGAGGATTATTTCCATTATTGGCGCTCGCTCCAGTCATTGCTAAAGCTGTAGCGGCAGGGGCACTCAGTGGTGGAGTGGCTCAACTCGTGAAAAAAATATGAAGAAAATGGCTATTGTCCCGTTTAAAATGCTAGAAGAGATGAATCGATGGAAATCAGAACAGCGACCACGTTTACCTCCTCCCCCACAAGTCACACAGACCTCTGATTTACAGAAACAAATGGGGAAGTTCTACAAAATGAATCCTTGTCCGAATCAGAAAAGGCACAACACTATGGACAAGTCTTACAAAAGTTTCAATTGTCACATCAAAAAGCGCGTGAACCCACCATGCCACCTCCAGCAGCTCCAGCAGCTCAAGCTCCAGCTCCAGCAGCAGCTCAACCACCAGCAGCTCAAGCAGCAGCTACCGATAGACTAACCCTAGCCGATAGGATTCTTGAAAGTGTTCCCCAAACCATGCGTCGAAAAACTCAACTCTTATTACACTTTCTTCAAAATCATCCTCATATGTCATGGAATGAACAAGGTGTTTTGGAATATGATGGAAAACCCATACAAGGATCCAACATTATAGATTTAGTCAATGATGTGATTCGTCAAAGAAAAGGGTCTAGCCCTAAAGGATGGGAACAGTTTTCTCGTGGATTAAGAGAAGTCAATGTACCCCAAGAAGTGGTAGGAAATAAACGGAGATGGTCCTGGATACAACAACCCGAGTCAGACTCTGAGGAAGATGAATTTTACGATAGTTTTGTCGATCCTTCTGCGTCTTTTACTTCTTCTCCTAGGAAGAAACCTTCTGCGTCTTTTACTTCTTCTCCTAGGAAGAAACCTATAAAACAAGAAAAAATCAAACCAGAGCCTCAGTGGGAACCTTACTAGACTCTTACTACTACTTAGACCTCTATGGATCCTAAAGTAGATACCGTGTTACAGAAGATCTATTATGATCCCTTACATCCTGCTGCTTTTGGAGGGATACGCCGTCTCTATAAGACAGTGCGAGCTCATGGCATTACTTTGAATCAAGTGCGATCCTGGCTAAAAGGACAAAAGACGTATACCTTGCATAAACCTATCCGTCGGAAATTTTCAAGACGGAAAACCAAAGTGGGTGGTATCGATCATCAGTGGCAGGCGGATTTGGCGGATATGCAATCCTTAGTCAAACACAACACACCGTATCGATATCTGTTGTGTGTCATTGATGTATTTTCAAAATATGCGTGGGTCGTTCCTCTCAAGGATAAAACGGGACTCACTTTGATTGAAGCGTTTCGCTCTATTCTGAAAACAAGACAACCTAAAGCGCTGCAGACGGACAAAGGCACTGAATTCAAGAATCAAAGATTTCAAGCGTTTTTAGAGAAAGAAGGTATTCACTATTTCACGACTGAAAATCCAGAAACCAAAGCCAGTGTAGTAGAACGTTTTCAACGTACTTTGAAATCCTACATGTGGAGATATTTTACCCATCATCACACACGACGATATATTGATGTATTACCTGATCTGGTGCAAGCCTATAATCATCGATTTCATCGAAGTATTCAAATGGCACCTGCATCCGTAAATGAACACAATGAATCTGAGGTGACCTTGACCTTGTATGGAAAAAAAGAAAAAAAGAAATTACGAGAACTTCATGTGGGAGAGATTGTGCGCATCAATAAAACCAAACGTACCTTTGATAAAGGCTATCTACCAAACTGGACGACTGAAGTATTTAGAGTGACCCATGTCAAAAGAACTTCACCTCCGACCGTCCAATTGACAGATTTAGATGGAGAACCTATTCTGGGTTCGTTTTATCTCTCTGAAATACAATCTATAAAAGACGATGGTATCTATGAAATTGAATCAGTGTTGGCTCGTCGTAAGAGAAAAGTAGACGGGAAAATAAGACAAGAAATAAAAGTACACTGGAAAGGATACCCTTCGAAATTTGACAGTTGGATTCCTGAATCTCATCTCGTTTAAATACAGTATGTCTCAGTCTGACACAGCCAGTGTGGCAGTGAGTACCTCAGTGAGTACTTCAGAGAGTACCTCAGAGCAAGTCAGACCCATTGAGCCGAAGAACAAGGTCGCCTTTTTTGCCCAAATTGCGGTGGTGTTTATCATTATTAGCGTGTCACTCTTTAATTTGTGTTTTGAACGACCCGATCGTGAATTGTGGCTCCTGCTTTTAAGTAGTTCTCTGGGTTATATTCTACCGAATCCCTCTTTGAAATTCAATAAACCCAAACCAGCATGAGTTCGTTTTACATTACCCTGATGAGTGACAGTTCAATGGATCTGTTCCCAGACAATACCCAATGTTGTTTTCGTACCAAACTACTCAAACCCATCCATCTCAATAAACAAGACTGGGAAATTGGTTTAGTAGAAATGATTGTACCTAGTCAAGTCATTAATATCACGGAGGAAGAGCGACATTTTTCCATTGTTACACGGGATCCTATCCTGGCCAAAACGTTTGAGGCTTTTCCCCATTACTGTCTTTTCCCCAATGATGAAAAAGGAATACGTCTTTGTATTCCGGTAGGAACTTATGTTACACCACAACATCTGATAGAGACCCTGGACAAAGTCATTAAAGATTACCTAGGTCAACTGTTTAGAGAGAAAAACCTCCGTTTTACTGTAGGTTTCTCAGGAACAAGTAAACGTATTAAGATGGATAGTTCAAAGAACTTAGGCATTCAGTTTCATCCTAGTATGTTTATGAAATTGGGTGGGTCTCCTCATAGTGCTCCTACCATTTATTTAACTGAGAATCCAGATCCATTTCCTCACGGGGTAGACTTGAACATGGGTCATAATCATTTGTTTGTTTATTCTGACCTGGCGGCTTATACCTATTTGGGAAACATTGAAGCTCCCATTTTACGTGTGGCTCCTTTTGACCCGAGAACCAAAGCAGGGACTAATCCACATATTCATTTCGAGTTCTTGAATGTACACTACGTGCCACTGGCTAAAGCCCACTTTGACACCATCGCCATCCATATAAGGGGTGACACAGGGCAACCCATTCAGTTTATTCATGGGAAGTCTATGGTGAAGCTACATCTACGCCAACGACAATGATGCCTATATACCAAGGTCAACCTCGTCAGTATGGACAGGGGCTTGGATCTATGTTTAAGAAAGCCATGAAACGTATCATGCCTTTACTGAATCCTTTGGTTCGATCTGGAGTTCGAACCTTGAAAAAAGAAGGACTCCAGCAAGGAAAAGCGGCCATGCAAGAGATCATGTCAGGATCCAACCCTAAAAAAGCGATACGAAAAAGAGGAGCTAACGTATTGAAAAATGTAACCGCATCCTTGTTACGTGAAGTCACCAAAAAACCTAAGAAAAGTATAAAGGCCAAACCCATCAAGAAAAAACCTCATTCGAAACTTCATCGTCGTCGAGTGAAGCAGGCCAGACCACTTGATATTTTCGACTAAAAGAAAAGAGAAAAGAGAAAAGAAAAAAACAATCATGATGCAACACGGTTCTTGTGAATGTAGTAAGACAGAATTGGACGTGTCTGTCGTTCCCCCTACGATGACTGCCATGCAGGAGGGACAATGGACTGAGCATTATCCCATTTCTGCCCTGGATAATAATGCTCCTATTGAATTCGTGATTCCTGCACAAGTAGAAAAATGGACAGATCTGAATCAGTCTTATCTGTATATGAAAATCAAAATTATACAGGCGGATAATTCAGACTTGGCGAATGACAGTGAAATTGCGACCGTCAATAACTTTTTTCACAGTATGTTCAGTAGCATCGATGTGTATCTGAATAATAAACTGATCACCAGCAATGCGGACACGTATGCCTATCGTGCTTACCTAGGAAATTTACTCTCCTTCAATCCAAGTTGTAAAAGCACTCAGCTTCAAGCATTAGAATTATGGGCCGCAGATACCCCTGGTCAGATGAATACCAAAGTCCATGATGGAGATAACAAGGGTTATGTGGAAAGGCGAAATCGTGTCCATCAAAGTCGTGTAGTGGAACTATGTGGTCGACTTCATTTGGATCTGGTGATGCAAGATAAATATTTACCTAATGGGATAGAAATACGTCTAAGACTGAACAAAGCATCACCCAATTTCTGTCTCATGGCTGCTGCACCTGCAAAAATCAAGTTTATGGAAGCAGGTTTCAATGTGAGAACCGTGGATTTACTCCCTGTGGTGGCCAATCAACTCAATCAACACATTGCTCAACACAACATGAAAATTCCCATCCGACGGACTGAGGTGAAAACCTTTACTATTCCTAACGGTCAACGTTCCAAGATTGAAGATCATTTATTTCAAGGTCAATTACCAAAACGACTGATCATTGGTATGGTGAGAAACGGAGATATGAATGGGGATATAGGGACCAATCCTTTTGATTTCCGTCATTTTGATCTCAATCATCTGGAGGTCAGTATTGATGGAAAAAGTATTCATAACAAACCGTTTCAACCCAATTTCGAAACGGGAGAATGTCTACGGTCCTACATGTCACTCTATCAAGCCACAGGAGCACTTGGACTCAATCGTTCCTTTGGATTGAGTTTGAATGATTATCAACACGGTTACACACTCTGGGGACTGGATTTGACAGCCGATCAAGGTTGCGAGGAAGGTCAACTCCATCCTATAAAAACGGGGAATCTGAGATTGGAATTTCACTTTGCCAGAGCGCTAGGACAAGCTATTAACGTGATTGTGTATGCGGAATACGATAATCAGATTGAAATCAACCAGTTTAGAGAAGTACTTTTAGATTATTGATGGAAAAAATGGAACACAAACAAAACTTTAAAATGCAATGGTTGAATCTAGAAAAAATGGACATAGATAACATGGAACCAGGACAAGACTTTGAAATGCAATTATTGGCGTATCCTTGTGATACAAGTGAACGAACGGAATCCTTGCGAGAGGGATTGAACCACCATGTGACAGAAGCACTTCAAACGTTGATTTATGATCAAGTGCATAAAGACTGTTACGGTTGTCAAGTGGATCATCCTAGTCAAGTACAACATGTCCTGTGCTTATACACGAACACATCAGAGTGGACAGAACTGTACATTCAAAAAGCGATTCAAGATTTGGATGTGTTCAAGGTCATGGAAAAGTGGTATCCTGAACTCGTGACCTTGACCGATAGTGAAAAAGGAGATGCCTGTCGATTATGGATTCAGTTTAAAAACGAACTCTATCAGAATCAGTCAGAACTGAACGATTCCTGGATAAGTGTATGGGCAGAACGTGTGAATAGACATTGGCATTATGGAGACGAATGAACTTCAATACATCTTAGATCATTCACCGATGTTATCGACATTGCATGCTCGTGTTTGTGCAAAAGATCAGTTACCTTCGGAGAATCCTCATCATATAAAGGCGTATATTGTGAATACACACAATGCGAATCAACCAGGAGAACACTGGGTGGCTATTTACATCAAAGACCATACCATCGTGTACTTTGATTCTTATGGACTACCACCCTTTGAGGAGATTCTCTCTTTTGTGAAAAAACATTCAAAAACGTATCAGTGGAATGCATTGTGTATACAAGGGAATGTTTTACCTGTGTGTGGTGTGTATTGTATATTCGTTCTGGACTTTATTTCTCGTGGATGTGACCTGAACCAGATCCTTCTGACTCGATTCAAAGTGCTAGAGGATAGGCCAGGAGATAACGATACGTATGTGACCCGTTGGTTTGAACAATATTATGGCACTTATTATAGACAAGCTCAGTATGTGAACAAATGTGGACAAAAGTGTTTTGGACGACACAATGATAGAATAGGAGGTGAAAGACATTTGCAATATAGAATCATGAATACAAACATGATGTATTATTCACTTTAATTTGTGTGATTAGTTTCTATCTTGTTCTGTTTAAAAATATGTACAAAAAAAATGTTCTGTTTAAAAAATATGTACAAAACATGTTGTTCTACCAAAAAAATGTACAAAAAAATGTTGTTTTGTTTAAAAATGGTTGATTTACAAAAACATAGGGTTCACTATTGTTCTATGTTTAAAACATGTGGTTCGTGTTGAATAAAAATATAAAAAAATAATACCACCTGTTTGTTTTACTTTGTTGGTATTAGGAGTTAAGAAACACAAAACAAACACAAAAACTAACACAAACACTAGCGACTAAAAATATGGACGTGACGTCATTTAACATGTTCTCACACAGGTTCGCGCTTGCGGTATAAAAATCCAATGCATTGCGTCACGTCATTTCATTTCCTTCTAAGCGCTCAAGATGAATGCATTGTTAAATCAGCTAGAAACGGCTAGACAATTGACGGCACGACAGGCTAGGGTATGGCGGAACATCCGTCAACTGGCGGCTAATGTGGTCAACAAGAGAGAACAAGAAGAACGGGCTATTGGTGAGTCCATGAATTGTATTGAAGTAGATCGCTATCATCAACGTGATGAAATGATTCGAATGAGACAACATTTTCTGAATCTTGAGAAACGAAACCAGAGACCCGCCAGGACAGCTAGTCCTCGGCGGCAGCGGCGGCGTGAGCAACAGGCTGCTAGAGATCGGGCTCTGAATAGACTCAGAGAGCGAGAAAGTAGACAACAGGCTATGGATGATATCGAGGCGAAGGAGCAGGCCGATAGGGAACGGGCGTTTGCCGAGTACGAGTCAGAACAGAGGCAGAAAGAACAAGCTGTCTGGGAACAAGCAGCTAGGGAGCAGGCTGAATTTCAGTCTGAGATCAGACAGCAAAGACAAGGGTTGGAAGCGTATTATCAACAAAAAGCTGAAGAAGAAGACCATTGGCAATTGATTACCACTGCCGAGAGAGAGTACTTTCAACCCTCTGTTCCAGAACAAGAATGGTACTGCGGGGACCCGACCTGCCGAGACTGTTATCCTCAACAAGATTGGTACTGTGGGGACCCCACTTGTCAAGACTGTTACTCTGACAAGCGTAAGGTCTACGTCAAACAGGAGCCTGCTGCTAACTAAATGGTCTGGTGACCAAAACCAACGGTCCTTTTTAGGACCAAACTGATCAAACTGATCAAACCACCAACGGCCCTTTTCAGGGCCACCATGTTTTTTGAGAAAGCACACTTCTTGTGTCAAATTGTGTCAAATTGTCTTGTGTTTTGTTTCTTTTTTCTAAAATTAACAAATTGAAAATAAGTCCTGCACACACATTCTTTATTTTGTTGAAAATTCAAATTAAAAAAATGGTGCCCAAAAAATACATAAATTGTCCAATAAAAATGGGTGCCAGAAGAAAACAAAACATTGGCCCAAATTTCACAATTTCACCTCTTTTTTCAACAAATTCTGGCACCATTTTCCGAAAATTTGGTGCCAGAGTACCGCCCACAGTGAGGGAAAAGTGGTGCCAGAAGTCAAAAAAATGAAAAATCGCGGTGCCAGGGTACCGCCCTTCACTACTACGGGACTCAGATAAGATTGATGTTCATGTTTGTTGACGTCAATGATGGGTATCCTTACTTTTGGGCCTGTTACAATTTAATACCCGTTTATTCTTCAAATAAGAAGTGTCCAATGCATTAAAGATCAAAATATGTCGTTTTAAACCCGCTACATTGCTTTTAAATGGTTCGCTCTCAGCTGTGTTAAAATGTCTTTTGTTGCCGAAATATGTAATAACAGACCTTGAATGGACCGCCCGGGGAGTGATAAAAGCCCGGCTGATCGGCTAATACGGTCTTGTTTAAATACCAGTTATTTCGGTCAGCGTGAATCCAATGTGAAAAATCTACGAACAATGAGAGTATGAGACTTCGTGAAGAGCTGGACATTTTCCGCCTGGTCAGTCCTATTCTCACTGACCAGCGGGTTGCCAGTCAAGTCTACTCGGATTCGACACTCCAAATATCCATCGCATCTTTTCTGACTTGAACCTTTTTGTTCTTGCTTGTGTAATAACAACTTTAAGTACGAACCTTTCACGTACAATTTTATTACAATGTATTTATTTATTATCTTCAAAGGAGATTCCCAATTGTGTAAAAGTGACGATTTTGTTTTAGTATTTCGTCATGAATTTGTCTTTAATCTACCCACACGCGCAAAGCTTTTAGGAGCGGATAAAAGGAACAGTGGCATGTAAATTTATAAATACGTAATTTATTTTATGTAATAAGATTTTCAAACGATGTTACATTAAATGGATTTGCTTTAGACTTAAGACAAAACTACGTTAATGTGACAGTACATGGTAATTGTAACGAAACGTAACATTAAAGTGCATCATTTTCAAATAGGGTGTATTTTTACTTCATGTTTAACACTCCCTAATACGTACCAATGTTTTCATAATGTTCATTGTGCAGTATGAATTGGATATAAAGCCAAAATACCCGGTTTTCACAAACATCCCCAAAAAATAAAGGGTTGATAGTTTGACCGAACCTTTTCTTCAGGTACATATATTTTTGTTTTAGTTCAGAGATATATAGCTCTTATAAAAATGAAAATATCAACAAAAAAGAAACATTTACCGAGACCCAAAAAGTAGGGTCAGCGGAAACCAGGAACAATTTTTACGCTAAATTAAGTTTGAAATCAGATACAACGCATCAAAAACATTGTATAAAATATCAGCAACATTAACATTTCCATTTGTGGCTAAGCCTTAAAGTGACATTGAAATTTTTTTATTATTATGACTTTCTGACGTCATAACTGGAGATGATTACTAGTGGAAAAGTCAGCACACAATAAAATAGGTTTGCTAATTTTCACCTATTGAAAGAGAAATACATTTTTGTCGAAAATGTCTTCTTTCTGTCCTATGTTTATTTTGAGCATTCGTCTTAATCACGCCAATTTTCAAAGGTTTGAGGTCATTTATAAAGCCGCTATCGATGGGTGGGAATAAGTCGCTGCATCATAAATATTCTTATAAAATGTTTCTGAAATTCATATTACATTGTATAACAGAATCAAACATTAACTCACTCTGTCTGAACATGAATACGACCATATTCGTGAATTTTGACATTGAAATTTTGAAAGAAAAGGAAAAGTTTATACAACACTTTGCCCATATTAAGCACAATACTGATCATGGAATGTGAAGAAATGTGCGTACTTCAAATATTGACTCTCCATAGCCGTATGTTTACCAAGTCCCGCAAAGAGGTAAACTTACACAGTGTTTAAACAGATGTAATCAAATAGCAAACCGTTTCAGTGAAAATGGGAATTGCTATCTTAAAGCACCTAGGTTTGTTTGCTAGTTTTCCGGAAGAGCTCTTCAGCACGTGGTGTTAACAAACAGTCCACTTGCTGTAGTATAGCAATGTGTACAGTGCGGTCGTGACTATTCTACGGGTACGTTTGTTTATTCCGAGGCGTAATAGATATTTTTCAATTCGTACTTATTCCCTGGCAGCACCAAAAATTGTCACTCCACCTATGAAGTCTAGAATAATTTATGTACATGTACTTATAAACATAATCAGATATTTCTTAATCTCCCAACCGAATATATATGAACTTGTGCTTTAGACCATCAATGAATATATATGAACTTGTGCTTTAGACCGTCAATGAATATATATGAACTTGTGCTTTAGACCATCGATGAATATATATGAACTTATGCTTTAGACCATCAATGAATATATATGAACTTGTGCTTTAGACCACCAATGAATATAGGCCACAGGCTATAAAGATAAGAAACTTTATTTCCAATGCAAGCATTTCGAGGAGTGACCGTGTTTCTAAATTTAATGCCTCTTAAATTTATTTTATTTTACCCCTCTAATGGTAAATCAGGTTAACATCTCAATATAGACTCCCTTAATATTAGACCTCGTTTTAGTCACCAAAGGGTGATCGTAATATACAGGTTTGACTTATTCACACAGGTGCAAACTATTTGAAAAAATAGTGGATCCGATACGAAAATAAGAACTCGGTCTATAATTTAAGTACTGAAATCATTCATAATACTTAGCAAATTCTTTTTTTCAAAATTATCATTATTAATTTAGAATTGAATATTTTTATTATGTTATCGTCCAATTAAATCTTAAAACGAATCGCAACTTACATGTACACTTGAAAGTTTTCAGCCCCAGCTGAGGGAGAATATCGCCAATTAGGAATCCATATTCGCTGACAGTGGCTACATTTTAAGTAATGAAAATATTGAGGATGTTTATGCATCATATGTCACCAGAAAAATAAAATAAATAAAAATAATAAATATTGAATTCAATATTATCTAAACATCTGAAAACTTAAAAATATCTGATTGATAAATGTGCCTTAGCTTACCGTATATATATATATACAATATTATAATACATTGCTATATATATACAATATTATAATACATTGCTATATATATACAATATTATAAAACATTGATATATATATACAATATTATAATACATTGCGTATGCTTTAGTAATGAATTACACAAGGCTCAAATATGAAAATCGTACGATACTGAAGGGTATAAAATTAAGTTTTTCTGTTTTCGTATCATAAGTATTCTATATCTAATGTAGCATCCTAGTGAACTTTTGGATCTTTAAAACACTTTTAATCCAATTGCATTTTAAATTTAAAAAAAAACTCGATAGCTTTGATGTTCGTCAAGACCTTTGTTACTGCTGTTTACTAATATCACATATCAGTGAAAAGTCCTTAAGGAAACCCCAAGTTTCTTTTCAAAAAAACGTACGATTTCATGGAGTACAAAATCGAGAGTTAATCTTCGCCTCAGGCTTGGCTCTTGTCATAGCATTTATCAGTGTTATGGCAATGATTCGCCCCATGTACAATTCGTAATCATAATGCATCGCAGCGGGAGTGATTATATTGAAATTTAATCATCTTAGTACTCGCCGTGTTCATACAGACGCGATTTGTTCAAGTTACATCAACTGTAAATAATTCCTGTATTGTTATCTGTGCTATGTATTGTTAAATGACCAGGTTTGCACATGGCCCCCAACTAGCGGATTAGACATCCCTAACTGACCCTTTTGAGGGTGCAAGCCCCTGAAGTTGACACCAGTGCCTCTTTTGTTTTGCATTTAAAATGGGCTTTGTGTTACGTCCGCTGTGATAAGGGTTAAAATCGACATGTAAACATTCTGAAGAATATAAGCAGATAAATTTACACTGACCTAATAGATTAAATACAGAATACTGTGATGAGACAAGATATTCAAATACAATGATTAAACATGAAAACAATTAATCTTTGAAGGAAAAGAATTCATGTTGGGTAATAGGAAATCACGATATTGAAAACTTACGAAAAGCCGTTTTATGTGAATATCATATACAGATTTCTTTTTTTGCCTTTTCATTTACTCAAATTTAATCAAATTTTAAGCCATTACCAACGCAATAGAATTTTCTAAGCATATCTATGCTTGCAACACGTTAGTTTGACTGTTTCATATATTTACAATCAAATAAAAGTTTCTAGATTTTGAAAGAAATACATGATTCTGGAGCGCAATTTCATTAATACAGCAGAATGTCACATGATTAAAATCCACAGAAAGTAACATTATTTAAAGTAGATATCAATACCCAGAATTTGATTTTTACGTATAAATTCTTTCAATGATAAATTAATATGTGATTATCTAAAAATCTGAAGAAAAATTTACAGAAATAATTGTAAATGATAAAATTAATATATTTATATACGATAATGAAATTATAGTAAGCTTAACGAAAATTCGGATGAAAGGACGTACAGTAAAAACTCGGTAAAGAGACCACTTTGGGACCTGAAAAATCGGTTGAAACAATGAGGTGGTCTCATAATCAAATTGAATTATAAAGGAGTAATTGGAAGCAGGTACGATAATGAGTGGTCGTTGTAACAAGGTGGTCGAAATAGTGAGGTGGTCGCTATTCGATTTTTTACTGTACATGCAACTATTCTCTCCTATCAAGTTCTATATTTCAATGCACTAGATACAGAGAAATGTGGATAAAATGAACCAATAGTTCGGGCCCCCGAATATTTACTATAACCGCATTCTACTGTATTTTCTCATTTTATGTATAAGAATGATACGATTAATGTAAAGTTACAATTTTCTGTTGCTAACCACGCGTCGATTCCTTTTAGAATGACCGGCGCATAGTAACAATATTACAACTTTGAAATTATCACGTATACAAAGGATTACCACGAAAACTAATGATATTTTGTGATGTATTATTACGAAGGATGTTTTCCTACACATAAATTCGATTTCTTATTTCTTTGAACTGAAATAAATGTCAATTTAAAATGATTTGTGACCACCATCCAATAGTTTTCAGCTTGATGCCATTCTAATTTGAGAAAAAAATGTTGTAATCCTGTAAAAGAATCGATGTTGCTATAGTTACCGTTAAAATACTGAAATAATTCAATGCGTACGCTACAAATTAAAACAAATTTTATGAAAATGTATTATGAAAGGTAAGTTTGTTTACAAAAGAATTATTTTTACCATGGTTAGAAATCTACTCACAGATCATTATTCTGGTATTTTTTACATATATTTTAAACATGAATGAACTTCAGATTTTACAACGATTAATGATGTAAACTTAGTGTTAGGCCGTAAAAATGTCAGTTCGCAGTTACACCAGCAACTCACTTAGCGCCCCCCCCCCATACAGACAAAAAAAAACAAAAAATATTTTTAGTGATGTTGAAAAAAATGCATTGTCTTTTACGTCAGCTTTCGGTGTTCAGTACAAACAAATATTTATAACACTTAAATACATACATTAACAGTTGGGGTCGCGTAACCGCAAATCACCAATTTTTAAGTATGACCTAATTAAACATACGTATAAAACACTTGTCATGACTGTCATGGTCTTCAATGAGTTAGAATAACTCCTGAAATGTTCATCATACAGAAAAGTTCAATAATTGAATTCAGAATAAGTTATAAATTAAATTCAGAATAAGTAATAAAAAATGAACATCCGAGGCTGAATTCGTTCAAAATGCGCCGTAAATAAATGTTGTACGTTTAATATCAGTTGTTGAATTATCAATAGACATGTATATTTTATCATACGTGAATACAAGTATTAACACAGATAAAAGTCTTAAGTTTTCATATGTAAACTAAACCAAATCTGTATAATATATACCGGTACATACCAATATGGCAAATAAAATTCTTTCAAGCACTTGATGTACTTTATGGGTACATTTTCTAAGCGTTCACTCGATTCTTGGAAGATACCAAATAAATGACTTTTTTTTGTTGTTTTAGAAAAGTTACAATCTATCTATACAATATAATCGAGTATTCAAAATAAATTTTGAAAGAGAAATTTTGTAGTCGATGTTTATAGATATTGAATATTAATATAAACAAATCCATACTCAGAATGACGAGGATTTGGAAGAACCGCAAGATATTGAATCAAACTAAACGTGTAAGGACCCTCACATGCAGCAAAACTTATGAACTATGGTCACCAAGTGGCCTTCAGGACTAACTGTTTTTTATTTCAGTTTATATTTTATTATTTCAGTCTATTTTATCGATGAAAGTGGGCTGACACATGACTGTTGTTCATTGGTGACAATTATAATTAGTTGTTTGTTAACACAGCGTTGACTGTACATGACAACAAGCAGTAAAGAAATGACGTCGTTACATCGCAGGGAAGTAAAATGTTACTGTGCTTTCATTACAGGATATTTACCGGGAGATCCGGACGCGCCACGTGATGGCACGGTTGGTCAAGATGGCTACCTTACAACCGGACAACCGCGACAGAAGCGGGTACGAACATCATTTAAACATCACCAATTACGGGCTATGAAGTCATACTTTCAACTCAACCACAACCCTGATGCTAAAGATTTAAAACAATTAGCGCAGAAAACTGGACTTTCCAAGCGGGTACTTCAGGTAAATAAACTAATGACACATTGTTTCATACCAAAACATATGCGTGCTAAGAATGAAAAATTTTAAAATCGCTGTTACGTTACCCAAATCAAGTCAACTTTGTTCATAATCATATTTATAAGGTACAAATGTATACAAATAAATATGGTGAGATGACTGACGGTACAGTTTGGGGAAGTATATCAGATGTTCAAATAGATTTGGATAAAAAAAGAAAATATGACCTTGGTGTATCTTTGATCTAATTATAATAATGTATGAAATACGAATATAACTATATAATTTATTGAGACAAATTAAGTATAAATATGAAGTTCTACTTATATGATAAACTCAATACAGTTCCAGCTTTGAACATCTGTATCAATTTGTACTGCAGATGGAGAGTTTTTAGAAAACATTTGGTTATGTGTATGTTATGGTTATGTGTATGTAATGGTTATGTGTATGTATGTTTATGTGTATGTTATGTTTATGTGTATGTATGTTTATGTGTATGTTATGTTTATGTGTATGTTATGGTTATGTGTATGTTGTGGATATGTGTATGTTATGATTATGTGTATGTTATGATTATGTGTATGTTATGATTATGTGTATGTTATGTTTATGTGTATGTTATGTTTACGTGTATGTTGTGGTTAAGTGTATGTTATGTTTATGTGTATGTTGTGGTTATGTGTATGTTGTGGTTATGTGTATGTTATGGTTATGTGTATGTTGTGGTTATGTGTATGTTGTGGTTATGTGTATGTTGTGGTTATGTGTATGTTGTGGTTATGTGTATGTTATGATTATGTGTATGTTATGATTATGTGTATGTTATGTTTATGTGTATGTTATGTTTACGTGTATGTTGTGGTTAAGTGTATGTTATGTTTATGTGTATGTTGTGGTTATGTGTATGTTGTGGTTATGTGTATGTTATGGTTATGTGTATGTTGTGGTTATGTGTATGTTGTGGTTATGTGTATGTTGTGGTTATGTGTATGTTGTGGTTATGTGTATGTTGTGGTTATGTGTATGTTGTGGTTATGTGTATGTTGTGGTTATGTGTATGTTATGGTTATGTGTATGTTGTGGTTATGTGTATGTTGTGGTTATGTGTATGTTGTGGTTATGTGTATGTTGTGGTTATGTGTATAATTTAAGTATATTCATTATGATTGTTTAGATATATATAATGTACATGTATATTTGTGAAATGTTGGACACAACATGACTTTTTTCTTCAATAAGGCATAAAAGTAGGAATGTCATCGATTCATTTTTTTCTTATCGACGATATTAATTTATCGAGAAATCAGTATCGACGATATATCGATACATTTCTGAATAAAGTAGGTAAGCAATGCCTCTTTTCTCATGTTTGTTTAGTTCAGTCTGTAAGTATAACTAAAATAATGTTGTTCTATGCACTCCAGAAGATGTAAACAATAAAGACAATTTACATTTAAATAGTTTCGTTGCTAGGACTTAGAAATAAAATAATCAGTTTAAATACAGTAATCCCAGAACGAAACCTTTTAACCAAATTCAAAGTGGAAGCATTTACTTTTTAGTTTCCACAAAATTTTCCACATCAATATCAATATTTTGAAAAGTGTATTCAGAATCGATCGGTAGGAAAAATCGCTAATATTATTATGTCAATATCGTTTGAATTGATGACGGCCCAAAATTATAAAAAAATATTATATCATCGCTTGATTTTTATAATGTCCTAACTAACTTTTTTACACTTTAGAGAAAATCGACTTAAAAGTTTAGATTCCTATAAAATTTACAGCAAGATAGAACATTGTGTTATTGGGAATTTCAAAAACTAATGTGAATTAAACAATAGATAGGTCTTTTTGCCACGATTGCACCGATATAAGAATCCCGTTTTTCGAAAAAAATCCGTTTAGAACAGTTTACTGTTTGTTATTCTTTTGTTAAATAATTTAGCTTATATTTGATGTATGTTGTATGTCTGGTGAGTCACAGTTGCTGAATACATGGTATTATGTTACTTTCTTTTAATTTCAATAAAACATAACTCTATGTGGTCACATTATGTAGATTTAACAACAGCGCAGTCCAAGTCAACATTTGCCACCTACTTTTCTTATTTACAGGTCTGGTTCCAAAATGCGCGCGCTAAGTACAGACGACACGTGCTTAAACAAGAGCAGACGAAAGGTGACGGACAGGTGGTCGCAGATAGCGACTTCCGGTTGAGTGATGACGAAAAAGGTGACGACAAATCTTACGCTGAGCTGAGTAATAACAGTTCATCATCATTGTCAGACATGAGCTCACAGTCTATTTCCGATCTACCAGCTGGAATGACAGAGTTTGATCAACAAAATGGAGGACTGACAGAACTATTCACAAATTCTATATCGGCCATGAACTGACGGTCGCAACAAACAACCTGATTGACAATTGGATATTCAAACGATAATTCAGATTCTGTACAGGACACTTATGAAATTACGGGAAAATCCAATAAGGGTAAAAAGCTAGTGGAGTTTAAACACAAACGAATATTTCACATTTCTTGTGTCAGCAATGAATTTGAATATAGCGGAAATCACGTGATTATATCGCGAGCAGCAGGATTAAGAAGCATCCGCCGGAAGTGCTTACAGTGCGGAAATAGCGCTTCTAAAATATAGGCGGTCATCTGTAGTACAAGTTCGACTGTATCTCATGTGGTTTTGTGAAAATGGACCAGTTTGGATAAATGATTGATGGGAATATTTCACAGACGGTTATTCAATTGAATATTTTTATTTGTACATGTCAAACAATGAACATTCTCTTTATCAGTACCGTGTAGACATATGCCTCTATATGTGTTGAACTACAAATCCTTTCCAAAGTGACTGATTAGTTCAATGTGAATAGACAAATGAAGAAAACACTTTCATAAGTACTATGGTTTCATTAATGTTCGTTAGGAATTTATATTCCTGGTTTTTGTGTGTCGACTTGTCCACGAAATCAAATCCCCACAAATAAAACCGTCGAAGTGGACACCCATATAATATTCAAATATATTATTGATGTATATCCGTTGCACATAGTATAACTTTTGACCCGTTACTGGTATCTTACCAACGAGTTTGTTTTTAATAAAGAAAATGACAGAAAACGGTAAGGCAAAAACATTATTTTTCCAAAAAGCCAAATCCACGAATTTGCGTCCCCGCGAAATAGCCATTTTAATAAATATTATGAATTTTGACCCAAAGAAAATAAATGAAACCACAGTACAATGTTAAATGTTAAATCTTTTATTTGTTTTATCTTGACGTTATTTTCAATATAACAATGTGCTGTTATGTGTACTGTCAAACATTTTGTTAAACGTATGTGACGTAATGGTCAGGCGACTTTTAGGTATTGTTCGGCTTTCATCGCGACATTATTGCATATGACATCATTATACTTATTTATTGTCGTGATATCACGTGACTAATGTCACGTGTTTTATTGTGCTATATTTTGTCCTCGTGTTGAAAGATAAATTATGTCATGTTTAGTTGTATCGTGAAGAAATTGGAAATAAACTAAAAATAATAATATTTATATAATGTTTATTGAAGAAATTTCAAAGTGAGTTGTCATATTTAATTAGTTAGAACTCCGGTAATGAAGAATTATGATCACGAGTCGGAATCTCATGCATTAGCTTGCTGCAGACCGCTCCAAGCTGGTACCCTTCAGGGAGACAGTGTTTATTTTATTAGATTATTCATAAGACTAACGTCAAGAGGTCACAGTGTAACAGAACATGTATCTCCTTTATGTCCAATCATGACGCTAAAAATTCAATTAAAATTTCCTCTTTCTTTTTATACTAAAGTTCTATTCAGATACCACAGAAAACTAACATTTTAATCCTTAGTGCCCACATTTAAACACACTTTTTAGGGGGGTCCTAAGTAGGCCGACATTAAACATGCTCCCTTAATTTTTATACTGCTTCTGGTTGCTATGTTCCTAACATTAATAGCTACTTGCTATTTAAACACAAAATCAAGGTTAATTAATCTATTTTTATTATTCATGTAGTTTGTTTTTCGTTTCCCCGGGGGCTAAGTGTTAGGTTGAGCCCTCAAAACTAGTTTAAACACCTGTAGATTCGCTTCAGATGGTCCTAAGGTGGTACCCACCTGGGAGACTGTTTTATCCTCAATTTTTATATCGTCTTATATGTTGGGTGGCTTTCGGGTTGGGGGGTTTAGGAAGATAGTATTTTGAGGAAGGTGGGATTTTTATGTGCATTATTTTTCCAGGAATACTTTTTATCTACATGTATGTTAACCAAGCAATTCTGAAAATATTCGTTCACCATTTCGTTGAATTTTAAGACATTCAACTCTCATCAAAGACATTTCCGAGAATGAAATTTTTTATAAACATTTGCTTACATAAGCGAGTTCGGTACAACGGATCCAAACCGTATCACGAATCATTAAAGGCAGAACGTTAATATATTTTCAAAGTAGTTGAAATATTGAAAAGTATTTCTGAACTGGAAATTAAATACATGTGATGTGATGTGATGGAAAAAACAACAAACGAATCGGCTTAGACTGATTGCATTTTTTTCAATTGTTGTAACCTGATTATTGAACACAGTCAAAACATAGTTAGAATTAACTAATGGAAAAAATGGTACTATTTGAACAAATTCCACTTTTATCACACCGGGTATTATTGTGACTAAAATATGAATAAAAGATAACTGTAGACCATGAAATGCCATATATTATACCCTTCGGAGGCCATTGTTCACATGTTAATCTATAATAAACTTATAAGAAATGTCCAGAGATGAGGTAAAATGTCCGAACATCATTAAGTTCCTTAAATCAACTTGTATATTCCATTTTATCGTGTCATATAATATTGGGGACAGCCATAAAGGTTCCGGACGCCTTTACTATCAATAAACAGCAATTACTCCAGTCTAAATAGTCATGAGTCAACAATATTGACAATACATTCATCATACGATATCTGTGTAGTTGAGACAGGGTGGTTTCATGCCCCGCCAAATGGCTTATCAGTTAACATAACTCTTCTCGTGTCATCTGTCGTTACTGATATAAACCACACATAAATCTTTAATGGAGCGGCGAGCTGTACTTCTACGCGTGAAGCGAAATTGAAAAACGTGTGGATGTGTCAGAAAATACACCAACAACCGTTTGGTGACGTTGAGATACGGTCGAACCTTGCATTGAAGGCCATTTATAAAGGCCATATCGTTCGTTTGTCAATAATGGCACTTACTCGGCACTGATGGCAAGTAAAGAATATTAACATAATACGTTGAGTGAAAACTTTCCTCTTTGAAATACTCGTGTGGTTCCCCCCTCCCAACCACACACACTCACAGACAGACACGCACGCACGCACGACACACACATACACACGCGCACACAGAGCGAAAAAGGGAGATAAATGCATGAAAAGTACCAGATGTTTTTTCATAGTTATCGTTCGTTACAACAAAATGACAGTTTTGAAACATGTGGAAAAATCTACAAAATATTCTGACGAGATTTATATGCGTTTCTTATCACATAGTTTTATGAAGTGGAGATATTAACCATATGACATGCATGTTGAAGTATGAAAATTGAAGATAATTTGTAACCCTGCTAGTATCTCGCCTAATCTCGCGTTATCTCGAAGGCTTCTGATTTTATTGAGTGTTAGCCCAGCAGGCCGCTGACAGGCTACAAATCAGCGGAAACAAGGAAGCTCGCTTAGGTTTTCTAAATATTAACAGAAACAGCTTGTAAAACCACAGAATTTATTTGAAATCGAATCATCTTATTAAAAATATTACATATTCGTGAATTAACGTAAACATGACATTGTGGTGGTGGAAGTGCTATAGCGTTTTGTGAGGGCGTTTAACAGAATAGAATCATTGTAATTGAGTTTGACAGTGGCGTTGAAGTTTTATGTGTCCTCTTGTTTTAACATACAATCAAAGTCCGATTATACGAATGCTTATAAAAGGGGACCACAATGATACCTGGACCTCAGAGAGAATACTGTACTAAATAGCAGACACGTATTTCAATCTAAAATATACATCACATTTCGGTGAAATTATGCACATTTTAACCAGGCCGATTTATTTTTTCTGGCGCAGGCTCGGAGGATTGACAGCTTTTGTATAGGCCGATGATAAATACATGTAGTTCATACCGCTACACTAGGCTGAATTTCTTACGTCCACCTTATATTTACAGCCCTGGAAGAAAATCATTGAGAACAATTAGTGGATTTTATTCATTTTTCCAACATGTATTTTGGATACTCAATATCTTTGTGTAGATATATATGGTAAGTGAGGCAAACATTGATTACATTCATTAATTTCGGTTCTTCCAAGAATCGAATTTTGTAAGGTGGTCGTTTAGAAATTCGACTCGGTAAATAATTTATGCACAGTGAAACCACGATGTCAATACATTTATGTCAATGTTAATGCATTTATCTTGATATTGAAGTGATATCATTATCAAATTGAAATTCAGACTTCAGATATTTAGATAAAGTAGTAAAAACAAGTAAATATATAGGTGGTCGTTACATTATGGCGGTCGTTATATTAGGGTGGTCATTACAATGAGGCAATCGTTATATTGGGGCGGTCGTTATATTGGGATTGTCGCTTTGTAAGTTTTACTGTAATAAACGAACTAAATGATTCCATTTTTCCCAATGAACGAGTACAAGTTCAAGAATATGAAAATAACATTATTTTAGTATATAATTATCAAGAAAATAACAGCACATGTATTTCAGAATTACATAGTATGAAAATCGAAGAAGACATTTTCTTGTTATTCAGATATTCACAGACATCGGCTGCCATTAGTGCGAAATATATCGCTTCAAACCTGGACAGACTCGACACAAAATCCTGAAACATCGATAGATCTCCAGTTAAATGGCGCGAGCATCCTGCGAGACGAGAATGAGCGAGAGTTGATAGAATCCTGTAGTGTATCTCTGTCGAATTCACAACGAGTGCCGACAGCGATGTCGGGTTGGTCTAAAATCCCCATAAATCATAATTAAGCAGCCATATATTCAGGTAAATCCATCTGCTTCAGCTTAACCATAATATTATGGACATTTCAACACTTATTCACAATATGTCATCGTCGAATTCCAAATCGAGTCGAGAAGAATGAGGCATTTCGAATTTGTGTCGCAAAGTGAATACATGACTAGTCAGCGCTTCTAAGTCGTAGATCACTGTATCAAACTTGACTCGGCAAATTTCATCCATTGATTTACAGTAAAACCTCAGTATTAAAAACAAATTTGGCAACAAAATTTCAGTATTATCAGTATTATTCAGTGTCGTCATAATTAAGTTGAGATCCAGAGGCAATATTAAAAACTTGTCTGAAAGTAAATGTTTGTACTAGAAAGGTGGTCTTAATACAGAAGTGGTGACTTAGTAAACAATAAATTATCCAAGGAAAATAATAAACGTGTCAGAAGTTGCTGTTCAATTAATTAAGGCAAGTAAAAGATCCACAGAATAAACGAATTTTCTATGGTTTTGTCTTATAGATAAACCGTTATATGAATACTTGTATAACATAATTCTCAGAAACTCTCCAACAAAACAAATACGCTTATCCTATATTATAGGATCCTACAATATTTCATATAAATCTATTTCTGCCGTTAAATACAGAATTGAATTCGCAGCTTCTGTAGCAAAAAAAAAAGATTGAATAAATTTACAATTGAAAGATACCAGCGAAAAAATTCCTTGCGCTTCCGGAAGTCAGTTTGACACGTGACAGACACGAGCGGACAGGTGCTCGCTACAAAATACATATACCCTGATAATATAACATGCCGGTTTCACTGGTGTAAATCACTCCGTCGAACTAGATGTAGAAAAAAATCTTACTAATACATCAATCAGACAGAGTTGTTGAAAATAGCTAAATCGAGTGCATCTGTGTGCTGGTATACGCCTCGACTCCCTCGTGTCAGTGCGATGACTTACGGGGCAATAAATACAGTCAACTTTTTACTCTCCTCAATTTTTCACACATGATAAAGTATTTCTTGACAGATAAAATGGTTGAAGCTTACGGAGATTTTTTTCAGAGTAAGAACCCCCACATGCATCCCTAATTGTGTGCTCTAACACCGTAACTCTACGTATGGTTCCTGCTATGTGGGATTAGCGAATTATTTATGGCTGAAAGTCATGATCTTATTGTATGGTAGTTTTCAACAATGAAATTTAGGAATTCGGGAATCGCAGCACCGTCACTGTAGATAACCCGGATACGGGTCGACTCCAGATTATTAATACGAGACACGAAGGAACGGAATAGGGCTTCGCATGATTTATATTGTTATGATTTATTTTATATATATTGTGTTCTCGAGGAAAACAAATACGTTGTTAATATGGATCTTTTTGTAAAAACACATTTTATCCCATTCGCAAGTTTGTAAAGGGGAAACACTCCATAATCACTTCACGTCTTCTTTCATATTAGTATTACCTCCCTTCCCAGTGTACCCGTAAAGTGGGGAAATTCTAAGTCTGACGTAGCATTTTCAAATAATACAAACATTCAAATCACTTTAGAGAGCATTGCATTACTAAGATTCAAATCTTTTTGCCAAGTAGGACCTAGTAGAGATGTCAAGTTACCTAATATGTACCATTTTTGTTTCTGAGTATATTTCAATGTTCATATATCTTTTTTCAAAGTACCAGCTCTTGTTTTGAATTTAATGAAGTAAGCACGGAACCATACAAATCTAACGTTTACAGAAGTGACGAATTACTCTACCTGATAAAAGGAAATATAGATCTAGATTGTTTTAACATCATTTTGAATCTGTGGGTTTGTGGACCAGGTTTGTTTTCAACGCATCTAGTCCAATCCCATTCTATAAAATAGCGGTTGCATCATCATTCATCAAGCTAACAAAAGCTTCAAATGTCTTTAGACGCATCACTATCCAGTTTTGGATTTTTATTTATACGCGGGGGATGAAAAGTCGGAGGAAAGAGTGCCACTTGATTTCATTTAATTGTGAGACCAAACAAACATCGACTGATAAAAAAGTTATTATGGAAATTGATTTGCATGACGCCATCATGCACAGATACTTTACTTTCATTTCTCAGTGGCATTGGATAACTTTGAAATGCATTGAAGGAAAATACAGAGTTCAGCAACTCTCGGATTTGACCAACGTTTAAAACATGAACAAATTGAGCGCATAAAACTAACATTGCTAAGTTAAGATTTTTACCACGATATTCAGTAAGAGCCAAATCTTTCAGCTTACCACACATGTTCTGCAGAAGGAAGGTAACCTAGCACTCGTGAACACAATGTGCAGTGTTGATTATCAAGCCGTTAAAAAGCGTCATGATTGACCAGATACAGGCTCAGCACCCTGAGACAAGCATTGTTTTGTGTGTGTAGTAGATTATGACAGGTCATTATTATTATGACCACATGACTTGGTATATACATTGGGTCAAAGTAGTTCCTTATCAAATATTCAATGCGCGATGTTACACAGGTTAATTTAATGAGAGTAGCACGTGACCTGGGTGTACACATTGGTCCAGTCCGTTTTAGACAAAGCTCCGTCGCGGCTTAAAACATGGAATAGGAAAATGCTGAATTTAGACCTTACCGTGACATCACTGATGACGTCATTCGATCTGACACAGTTGATAAAAAGCAATATGGCGTAGGTCTTATAACGAAAATGAACTTGACATCTCTTGTAACATTTTTCCTTTGTCTGCTACAGATATGTCATTCGCGCCATAAGCGTACGTACATTTTAAAACTTTCGCTTTCTTGTGTTGGGTTATTTTTCCTATAGAATTTCGTTTTTATCCATGGTGTTTTTTAAAGAAAAGTAAGAAAAGTAAAATTCAAATGATGCATTGAAAGTGGAATTTTTATGAACATAAGAAAACTCACTTTCCTGACTTACTAGAAATTTTCACTATTGTGTGATGCAGAATCATTGCACTGAAGAATCTGGTCATTGTTACAGTACGCACAGAGATATCAAGATTTCCACTTTCAATATTTTTTGCTTAGAATGTAAACCTCCAATATATATGTTTTGTAATAGGAGGCAGAAAATAAAGTTCCCGATGCGGGGCTCGAATCCGTGACCTTCTGCTTGCAAGTCAGCTGCTCTACCAACTGAGCTAATCGGGCAGACAGGCATACAAACTACTATAAACACATATATGTACGACACTGTTACATTCCTCCTTCCTTTAATCTATTATTAAGCGACAACTTTGTTTCATCCTAGCTCTAGGATTCCAAGGCTAGCCACACACTCACGGCACCAATGTAATATGAGGCAGAAAATAAAGTTCCCGATGTTGGGCTCGAACCCGCAACAAACTACAAACTACTATAAACACATATATATATCCAACACTGTTATAGTTTTTGTTATAATTTCTGTTATAATTTTATCACTTTTTGTTTCATTGGAGTAGATGGCTACTGGCTAATAATGAACATTTCAATAAATATGTGTTTAAAGAAGTCTTGTTATTGATCAGGTAAAAAAACAGCATTTTTCTTTCAAACAATAACCTAGTTATACTCTAAACTATACATGCAGGAAGTGTCTTGAGGTTTTTTCATTAAACAACATTGCTTCCACATTAATGATTTCCATTTTTTATTTTTGTTTCACCATGTTTTACAAAATCTGTTATCACGTTAATCAGATAATTATCACATTATTCATCATGTCAACGTGTTAAGTATCACGTTAACCCCATTTACCGCTTGCCTAAAATAGATCAATAACTTTTAAGTAGGTTAACACTTTAAGCAACGTGTTGACTGGATAAAAATCAGATATTTATCTTGCTAACACGATACTTAGCATACTTAACTTACTTAGCACTTATCTATTTTTAGACATTCCGATAATGTGCGGCTATTTCAGGTCTTTTGGGGGGGGGCTATTTTGATGGCATTTGGTCGCATTCCCAATTGAAAAAGCATGTTTTTTCCCAATTTTTTTCAAAAATTCCCAATTCAAATGAGAAAAAAAGCGAAAAAAAAATTTAATTCACAGCAGTCCAAATGTTTATTGGGTGTCTAAATCATTAAAACAACAAAGTTATCAATATGTAAAAACAAAAATAAACATACAATTTGTTATATTTTTAGTTTTATTTGATTGTTTTTAGTTATTTTATACAGTGTGACTTTTTCCCTATTTGTCCGAAATGTCACGAAAATTTCCCAATTCTGGGGGTTGGGTCATGTTCCCAAAATGTGCGGAAAAAACTGTATTTAGTAGATTAACACATTAAGAAACATGTTAACCAGATAAATATCAGATATTTATCTTGCTAACATAATAAGTATCATGTCCAGTTATGATATTATTTTGATTTAAAATACTAACTTGTTACGCAAGTTTTCAAAAAAAAATTTTGGATCGCAGGTCGATGATGGGACAGGAAACAAAGAAGCCTGAATAAAACTTATTAGTCTTTTTTATGGGCTACTGTATAATTATTGTGTCATAAATAAAATCTAGTGCTTACACTCAGATTTCAAGAGAAAAGTTCATTAAAGATCATAAACTTAACTTGGTGAAGTACATTGGGCTAGAAAAAAAAGTCATTTTTACAGTTATTTAACAAAAAAATGGTACAAAAGTAGAAGAAACAAAAATGGTACATAAGTATGAAAACATACCTAAGAGGTATGATTCATCACAAAATATTTTCCTACATTGGAATTTGCTGCCACAAACTTGTCAGTGCCAAAAATAGAATAAACCTGTAAAATGACTATTGTTTCTGGCCTTATTCAAAGTCACATCTTTTACATTTCAGGACAAAATGACCATGTCCATAATCAGTTTCTATGGAATTCTGAATCAGGTATTGCACCACGAGCACTTGGCGAAGTTAACAGTTTGGGACAAAAAGTTGAGTCTAAATATTTGAACACATTGAAAACTGAAGTAAAACGATCAAACAATTATGAAAGCCCAATGAATGACATTCAAGGTACACTTGAAAATAATCATATTAAAATTAAGTTCATAAATGAACCTGATAACAAGCAAGGAAAGGAAGGAGTAGGTGTGTCTGGTGTGTTGGAACATTTATTGAAGGAAACTAAATTTCTGAGAAAGAAAAATACAGAAGTAGGTAAAGAAACCAACCATGATGCTCAAACTGAAGAGAAAGATAAAAAAATCGATGATGACTCTAATACCCTTGATGAAGAAGGCAATGCAGCTGAGAGCCCAATGAGTGAATTAAGGAAGGCTTCACATTTAAACCGGGAAGAAGAAGTAGAAATACAGCAATTGAAAGATTTACATTCTACAAATCAAAACCAAAAACGGGAGCTAACCCCTCGATATAAAGAAGAAAAATTAATCAAACTTCGTGAGTCAATTTTATGTGAAGAAATTGCAATATTATACAGTACTGTAATTGATAAACATGAAAACTTTCCTACTTCCTGTGATTTATTTCACAAGTGAAGATCATGTAAACAAATACTGAGACAAGAAATATTACTTTTATGTGCAGTTGACCTTTATAAAGTGGTTTATTTGGTTATCTGGAAATAATGTACGCTAACGAGTGATCTTTGTCCACTGGTGTCCATAAACTCATGTTTGATTGTAAAGTTAATAGCTGTACTTTGAAATTTCTTTCCATAAAAGCTATGTATTGTGCAATTATAAAAATTGTGCTTAGGCCATCCTTAAAAGTCTGTTGGTTTGCTGTTATGGGACTGACTCATTAAAAATTGTTCAATGTCTCAATAGATAGAAACTTATTTCTGTAAAATGTAGTCCTCCTAGGGGCATCTCTTTGGTATTTGGCTAAGATACTGATATTCATTATTTCAGATCAGCTTGGTGAACCCAGACTAAAACGTAAGAAAAGAGACACCAAAAGTCATGGCCTCAGTATATCTGCCTTCGACTTCTTAAATTTCCTCAAAAATATACCCATTAGTAAGAAATATCAACACAAACAGCTTGATAAAACAATAAGTCCTGTTGTATTGCAAAAAGTTGGTGCAGACTATTCGGACTACACAAAACAAATTCGAAGCCCACTACATAAAAAAACACCTAACAACATTCAAAGATTATTCAATGAAGATTACATCAAAAAGCGTGGTACTACTGATGATGATGAGGAGGAGGAGGGGAATGATGATAATGGAAATGATGAGGATGAAAGTGATGAGGAGGATGAGGATGAAAGTGATGAGGATGACAATGATAAAATTAATGAAAAAGATTTTGATAATGATGAAAAATCCAATAGCAAAGTTTCTGGAACAAAAGATGGTAAGCAAAGCAATCCTTCAACTATACAAGAAAAAACTAAAGAAGATGACATGAATTCTCTGACTGACCTATCATCTGAAACTCAGTTTCTACACAAAGAAAGACCAAACTTTTCCAGCATAATGACAAAAAATCAAAGGAAATCAAAATCAAGGACAATTGATTGGCCAATTGAAAGATTAAAAGCAGCTTTGCACTATCTGTCCATTGTAACAAGAAAGAGAACTGATGATGTAAAAATACCTGAAGATGAAATGAATGATAGTCTGAATAAACCAAAGACTAGTAAGATGTTGGAAGCATATCAAGAACCATATGTTCCTCCAGCAAATGCTGAAACTTCAATAGTCGCAAGTAAGTGTAACAGTCACAGAGGAATCAGAGGAACACATTTGAAACTTTTGTACCAGTATCATGATTTTATTATCTCTGTTAGAATAATATTTTATAAAGTTGCTCTCAACCCAATTTAGACCTATATATGGAAAGCATTTTGTCAAAGTGAACTAACCCTCATTATGTAATAAATTGAGTTACCTGTCCTTTGAAGATCTCTAAACTTTGAGCATTAATTCTGTCTAGTGGACGGGCATATAGCATGTGTAGATCAAAAGCTATTGACATCATGTACTAACCCACATCTCTTTTCTTAATTAGGCTTGCATTTTGTCATAGTGAACTGTACTGTTTAGTACATTTTAGTAATTTTGTCAAGGTGAACTAAGCCCAAGATGGCTACTGTGCAGGAGCCCCTCAATTTACAAATGAAGAAAACTAGGGAATCTCCCCAAAACAGATTCTGCAAAATGAAAGCAGTGATGGGGAGGACCAGGGTCACACTGATTACTCTTTACTGAAGGTTTGTTGTTACAATTTTCATATTTTTACCTCAAAAATTGAATATTTTAGTTTTAAAAAAATAAATTGAAAATTGCATTGATAACGAAATAGAATAAAACTCCAGCATTTGGTTTTACAAAAATCTTTATGAAATTGAGTAATTATGAGCATTTCTAAACAACATGAACATTAAAATTGAATATCATTGGGTTAGTTCTGTATGACTAAAGTAGAGTTATAAAAATATGTGGCATAGCATGTTAGCATTTATAATATTTTTCTGTACATGGGAGAGACTTCCAAGCACTATTGGCATTGGTGATATATCATAGTGATAGATTTTGTCTAAACTTTGTATATGCCACTACCAGGTCATAAGCAGAGCTATATGATTATCGTGTTAATGTCAAAATCTTCAAATAATGTACAGGAGCCTCGTAATTTACAATTAATCTATCATTATGTATATTCTATACTCAACATACCAGGAGGGGGCATAAGAGGCTCACCTCCCCCCAGTCGCCCAGGAAAGTTTCTATATTTACCATACCTCATGTAAAATTGACCATACTTCAGTTGAAACTTTGGTACCAAAACGCACAAGAACTCTCATTTTCCAGTCTTATTTTGCAAAAGCTTCTGGGGACCCCCATTTACAAATTTTGATTTACTACTTGTACTCATTTCACCACTATCCGTAAAATCAACCATACGTCAGTCAATTTTTTTAACAAAAATGCAGTAGAACCATTATTTTTTTACCTAATTTTGCAAAAAGTTTTTGAGGAGACCCACAAACCCCCCTTACAGAAGACAATATAACCATTTTACCATTATCTATTTTGTCCTCATAATCCCCAAGACCCACCCAGTCCAATATTTGTGGATCCGGACCTGACACCCACTCCTTAAACCTTCGTCCTTACCCAAGTGTTTCATCTTTTGATGTGACTTTAATTCGAATGATCATGGTATCTGTTTGTTTCTGTTTAGGTGACAGCAGCTGCACTGACAATGG
Source organism: Lutraria rhynchaena (assembly GCA_008271625.1). Lineage (NCBI taxonomy): Eukaryota > Metazoa > Mollusca > Bivalvia > Venerida > Mactridae > Lutraria > Lutraria rhynchaena. The sequence continues at coordinate 35,958 of VIBL01000365.1, forward strand.
TGTGGATGGTATAGATGAAAAACCAGTATACATACATACCTGACACAACATGATCATGCAAAGTTGTCGCAAGTTTCAAGACGATTATAAAGTATATATCATGAGGAAAGTTTACAGGCAAATTTCACAGCAGTCTCAGAATTACCTGATTATGTATTATCTAGACACAGAAACCATCTCAGAATTGTAACATTCATGGACCAACAAGGAACGTTTGATACAACCTCAATATGTAGGTTTAACCATCCATCTACTGTCTTCACTTACAAATATCACTAAATTAGATCATCAAGACATCTTCTGTTAGAGAAGTTATACTTTGTTAAAAGTCTGCACAAGTTGAAGATACTAAACATTAGTGAGTGTGGATTCCTGGATCTGGGAGAACTTGAGTGTTTACATGGACATCAGAATTTAGAAATTATGCAAGACTGTCAGTTACCTGAACATTCAGAAAAAAAGATTTGTCTACTATCATTGCCAAAGAAAATGCCAAAAAACTAAAGGAAATAGACATAGAAAGAATCATACTTTTGTGTCCACAGAAATGTGTTATATTGCTAAATTGCTTGTTTCGGTTTATATGAATTGTTTTACATTATAAATTTTGGTTTTAGTATAATTTTTGTTTCAAGATAAAAACAAAAGTTTCGAAGTTTTATTGTTGTTATTGATATTAATTTCTAGTCAAAAAGTCTAATTGTTATTATTATTGTTGATGTTTAATGCCAGTTCTCTCTGTTTGAGACATTTTTAAAATGCTTAGTCAATACATTGTATGTGAATTAATTGAATTTTTTTACAAATTTTTCTATAGGGGATAGTTCACTTTGACTCATTTTCTAACTACATAAAACAGAATGTAAGTCATAGTAAACTATCCCACCAAACCTTGGGTTTTAGAAGAATAATAAATCATTTAAGTAAAAGTTGTACTGTTTTTTTATTGCTTGAAAATGGTTAAATGCAGTGTGAACGTATTATATCAAGATATATGTTTCATATTTTGGGGGCACATTGAAACAATGCGATTTTCTCCTTATCAGGTTTATGAGGGTTAGTTCACTTTGACAAAATGCCATCCATATATGTTTAACAATAGGTGAATGTTTTAATCAGTTATCTTGTAAATGGAATTTACAACTAGTTTTGATAATAAACTTTAGATCAATCATAGGTTTTAGGTTTTATAGCCTTAGACTCTGTATTCTACAATACTCCTACTTCAGGACACACTTTGTTCTAGAGTTTGCACCCCGGGCATGGCACATGTCGCCAGCGACAATTTGGTTGAAGTAATTGTATCGAAAGACATTAGTCTCAAATTTTGTTGAAAATAGGTGTTAAAAAGGTGTTGCCAAGAAAACATCACAATATTTGAATATAGTTCATTATATACCAGAAACTTGTTTTGTAGGGATCTACTATCTTCAAATTCAAAAGAGAGTATAGTTAGTGTTCCAGCGAATCAATATACAGTAATTACATGTAATTTCAAGGATGAAAAGGAATGCTAGACTATTAGTTTTAAAATGTAAACAACAGTTCTGTGTAAATGCTGTTTTTGGATAAAAATATTTCATTTTTATTTACAAAGCTGATCTTTAAGTGAATCTGTCATGGAGGTATGAGATGTAACATGATATTGTAGCATTCCAACTGTGATGCGTCAATAAAATTTACCTTGCTGAAGTATGAATTTAGTAGCTTATGGCATGATTTGTTGATTTCATTGTTGTTAATATTGTTGTTTAAGGTGCTGTATTATGGATTGGTGTTGCCGTTGGAACAGCGTTCTCTGCCATCATGTTTATCCTCTGTTGCTCTTTCTACAAGTGTCTGTTTTATTACAGGTAAGACTTGGTTACTGGTGTATATACAATTTTTATGTACAATCCATGGATTTGCTGGGCACAGAATCCTGTGCCTATATATGCAAAAATTGTCACTCTTGACACAGAAGTTTTAACATTTACATCCACAAGGATGAATAAAAATACTCACTATTTATTTGAACTTCTATCTAAGCTGGGGTAAATTGATGTCAGTAAATACTACATGTAGTAGAATGTTAAAAGCATTGCATTGCACGCTTACCTAGTTTGTCATAATTGCGTTATGTTTCAATTCAGATAGACAAACATTTGAAATTCCCATTGTTTTAAATATACTTATCAAAGCAGTCATTAAAATTCATCTAAAATGTAGACTGATTTTCCAATAGACTCCTGAACTTGCATCTTGACTGCCTTTCCTTGTAGCATACATTTTCATAATATAAATGCATGATTTTGGATTTCACAAATACCTGGTGTTTTTTTCTTGGCCTAATAATACAATACCCTCTAGTATTTTATTGAAACATTTTTCAGAACTCACTTGAGTTCGCCATTGAGGAGTTTTTTGGAGTCTTATGACAACAAAGAGAAAAGTGATTCAAAACTGGCATCCAGGCAAACAGATGGAGACAACCAGTATGTCATCAGTATGTAAGTATAGTCAAAACCTGTATTAACTTGACCTATCACTGAATTGTGCTTTAATACCCCAGAAAATGGGCCCAGACTGCATGACCAACCAACCAACCGAATGACCATCCAACCATTCCAGTATACCCCTGAAAACTTGGTTATACATAACACCAGTGAATAGACACCATCTCTAGTACAGACCAGGGTCCATGGAGCCCACATCTCAACATCTAAACAAATCTGACAAATAACTCTGGAGTCTGATTAGAACTTTTTGTTAAGTGTCAGCTGTAAGGCCATCCTTAAGAAATTACATGTTTGGAGCTACATGACCAACTCAAACAAAAATCCCCCAGAATTTGTTTGTTCTTTATGTTCACAAAAGAAAGGGTGCCCAATTTACCACCGGTTAAAAGATAGTTGCATGACTGCAAATTTTAAGGATGGTCTACATCTATTTGGTTTATACATTTTTTTTCAGTGGTGATAAAAATCAGGATGATCTAGTCTGGAGCTCAGGAGAGGAGGAAGTGTTTGATGTTTCAAGTGTTAAACAATCAAGGTTTGGCTTTCCTGTTGTATGACTGATCTAAAACCCTGTAACTCTGTTACTTAAGCTTTTAAAACTTTTATCTGGAATTAGATAGGAAAAAATAAACAGCAGATTTTGTGTTCAGTGTGTAAATTTGTCATTCACACTCAATTTTTAATTACAAGTATTTCCCATTTTTAAATTTTCTGTGACTAGTCATAACTCTGAAAGTATTGTAAGGAATGTACCCCTATTGCATAGAACATATTGGGACAAAGCACAATGTACAAACATCTTAACTCTATCCTACTTATTTTTTAATTATCTCCCTTTATTGAATTTTATTATGGGCTTTTATATTTTTGTGTTCGCAGATTACTTGGGAGGGTATGTCTAACACCACTTCTTGCTTAAGACTGGTAAAACTCCAGTCCTACTGGCAAAAACACCAAATAGACTGATAAGAAAATGGGAATTGACAGATGGCCTTCGTTTTGAGGTCATTTTGTTATAAATGCAGTTAAACCTCGTTATCTTGAAGAGTCATCAGAACAGGCTAAAAGCTAGAAATAAATGTGGTGCTCGTAATAACTAAATTTTACTGTAATCAATTCAATGATGTTTTTTTTTTTCAATTAGTGGCCTTTATTCACAGGGTGGCCTTTGTTTGGAGGTAGTTGTAAACACAGGTTTGACTGTAGTTTAATTCTAATATCTCATTATCATTTTCTTTTAAAGGGACAGCTCAGTAAAGAAGTCACCTGAAACAAATTGATGAAGGAGGGTTAAAGATTAACACATTGCAGCTTTGAAATGCTTAAAGTGGTTGGTTGTCCCCGAAAAGATAAGTTTTGACATTAGTTTGGTTGATGGTTGCCTCAGAAAGATATGTTTGACATTTTTTTAATGAATGTTGGGCTAAAAAAAGATGAGATATGATATCTTTTTAAAGAATGGTTGTCTAAAAAAGCTTAGGTTATGATTGTTTTGAGGAATGGTTGTTTCTAAAAGATATGTTATATATATATTTAATGGACTGTGATCGCTCAAAGACTAGCCAAGGCTAAGAAACATGAGGTCTGTCTTTACTCTCAAATGTCATTTTCAATCTTGGCTCATTTCAGACCAAAATAAATTCGCAGTAGTCTGTTTTGGTGAATATTTGAATAAAATGACACATGCATAGAACATATATTAATATTTTTATAATTAACTTAAGATTATGCAGAATTCAAAATCAAGGTTTGAGCTCTAAATCAAAATTTCTATTATTTTCAAACCTAGACCCTAATGTATGCATGCATTTTAATTTGTGTTTGTAAGATCTGTTGTTGAAATACTGAGCATTGTTGTATGAAAAAATGTTTATAAAATTTATGCTTATTCTATTTAAGAAATAAACTCACAAAGAAACTTAACCATATGTTTGTTTTTTATTTAGGCCTAAGCAAAAAAAGGTTTGTTTCTGGTTGCATGCCCAAAAAAATATGGGTTGATAGGTAGGGAGGTCAGGTACTGGAAACAAACCTATTTTTTTAGGCCTTAGATAAATGATCTATACGTGTGCTTACAATACACTCATCATGTGTAAACAGTTTTCAAAAAGACCTATACTATACGTGTGCTTACAATACACTCATCATGTGTAAACAGTTTTCAAAAAGACCTATACTATACATGTACTTACAGTACACTCATCATGTGTAAACAGTTTTCAAAAAGACCTGTACTATACGTGTGCTTACAATACACTCATCATGTGTAAACAGTTTTCAAAAAGACCTATACTATACGTGTGCTTACAATACACTCATCATGTGTAAACAGTTTTCAAAAAGACCTATACTATACATGTACTTACAGTACACTCATCATGTGTAAACAGCTTTCAAAAAGACCTGTACTATACATGCACAGTATAGATATTTGGTTTCTAATAAATAAAACATAAGTACAGTCAAACCTGTTTTTGTGGCCACCTCTGAATAAAATCCATCCTATGAATAAAGTCCATTCTTTGAAAAACCATCATTGATTATTTAGAACAATCTGACCTCTAAATAAAAGTCATCTGTCAATAAAGGTCACATTTTGTCTTTTCCAAGGGTGGGGTTTGTTCACATGTTTGACTGCACAACATTTATTATAAACAGAGATGAAAAGTAGGGGTAATCTTTGAGGCTAGTGATTACTAGTCAAAGACCCTGACTGCTCAACCCCAAAGGTCCTACCATTTTATCATCTTTCCCAATTTGAGCACGTAAGAGACATGAGTAAATACAATGCAGCTTAACCCCGTTTTAAAATGCTGAATATATGTATGGGCCTCATTTCTATCGGTTATATTTCTTACTTCTAAGATTAATTCCTTACCCTATGACATCATTGTAGATGTGTGTTCTTTTCAACGTTCTGTATTTGCGGACTGTCTGGGTGTCTAATCACCATGGTAACATATTTAAACCAGTACAAATTAGCTACAATCTCAACAGACCCATGTTACTTAATTTTCAACATTTTTATATACAATGTAGAATATAAGGGAATTCTAGGTACGTTTGTAGGATAAAATAGAGACAATTTTCTGATTAACTAAAATTGATTGGTGCTTGACTAAACACTTTGGATATCATTGCACTACGAAAGTATATATATGATGAATGAGTTTTTAGTCTGTGTGGGCAATTTAGGCCTATATTCAGCACTATACAACATCCACACAATGTAATGGCCCCATATGGGTATGACTTGTGGGTGTATGCATAATGCAGAGATTTTGTCGGGTCACTGTACGTGAGTAAACACAAACATCTTTGCATAGAACCACGATTTGTCATCAAGCCTAAAGAAAACTTAACAGCATTGAAATGCGTGCGTAATTTTATGCATTTTGACAGAAAAATATAGATCTAGGTCTGTACGCGTATAAGGCACCTTTAAAAGCTGATTTTATGAGCATTTGAACCAATATTTTTAAAAAGAAGCGATTATAAATCAAAATGATTCTTAGGGCAATAGGGAGCGTGAAGTATGATTGAATAGATCTCAAAGATAATCAAAATATCAAAACTAAAAGCGTATCTTTTATACCGGAGCGCACTTCAAGCGTATATGAGGTAACAAGCTGAATTAATGTTAATGTCGCACAAACAGTGCAGTATGAAGAATTTACTATATTCCATTGATGTTCGTTGGCAAATTGATAATTGATTTGGTAACATCCAAATTACTAAGCTATGTGATGTAAACATGCGTTTGTTACAAAGACATAGATCTGTAGAATTACGGTAAAATTTACCAAAGGTAGCGAGTCAACCATTTGGACCCAGCACGGATTCAACATTTCAATTCCTGGACCCAGCAAAGATGACTTCGTACATCAAAATGTTCGCTTTTCACTTCAGCTTTCATAATGTCAATGACAATCCAAATATTTACATGGTATAGGTCATCTTTTCCATTGAAAAAGACGCGTGTACCATTGATTTAATCATACATATCTATAGATATGAAATTTATAAATATGGCTTCATTTGTTTTTTACTAAGAAATTCTACAAGTATTAATTATAAAGGATTCAAATTTATTTTTCCGCTACAATGTGTAAAAGCTGTTCGCTCATGTTTATAAACACCAAAATTACTAAAACTTTGAAGACCCTAGTAATACCTGGGGCCAATATTGCACAATTGGGCCCAGGTAATACGGAATTAACGAAGTTCCCGAACCATAAAATTTGTCCGTGTAATAGTGTTAAAAGCACCGTTTAGCACGTGCCTGTCAAAGGGTTGCATGTGATTGGCTAATTCCTTTTAGTTGTCCAATCAGAAATTTGAAATTGATACGGGAATGTTCATTTGCTTGTAAACGCGCACACTGTCAAGCGTTTCGCAGGTGACATTCATTTTGAAATTACATCTGACAAAACTTGCATGGATTCAAAAGAAGTTTTCCATTGTTTTACTCGTGAGTTCACACAATTATTGGATATGCATTTATTTGAACTGTTTACCTGGTTAAAAATGCGTTCATGTAATAAATTACGTCTTTGTGCTAATCTGTACAAATGAACGCGTGACGTCATCTTTATTTTTCCATTCAGAAAATTACATTTTGTCGACCACGAACTGAATAATTCCCAAAATCTACTCTGCAAGTAAGATATCGTACGTGAGTTGATCAAATTCATATACATGTTTAATTATTCAGCGTGTACAGTACTATTTTATTGCAAGGTTCTGTTGACAGCTCAAGAACGGAATAATTTCCGTTGGAACTATAGAATGTTATGCAAAAATGTTTTGTTTGTACTATTTGCAATATATAATTACATGTTTAGCATGCCTTAATAAATCAGTTGCCAAATTTAGCATTTATTACAGAGATATGCTTAACTGTAGACATTACTGTTAGATTATAAAATCACTGAAAATAATGAACTTCAGCTTTATGAATTGAGGTACATGAGTACATAAAAAGTTAATTAATTTATTTACAATTTTCATCATCCAAATTTAAAGCTGTAGTTGCACATTTCCAGGAATCTCTCCTCTAACAATAAATATTTACCTTTTCAGAAGAGGGAGAAAATGATAGTTTGGATACACTATCAAATCCTTCCACACCACTATGCCCTGGGACACCTGGTGTGGGTACACCGGTATCTGACCAAGATGTGGACCGGTCAATATTTAGGTATAGCTATGGAATCATTTGTTGTTCTGTTACCAAATTATTTAGTGTTTAGGAATTTAGTTTTTCACCTGTTGCTATATTTTCCATTTTTCCGCAGGGGGCTAGCACGTTGAAGGGATGGTGTATAATGGTGTAATAGGCTTAAAATGGCCACATGGACCAAAAACACCTATATTACATATATACAAGGGTTACAACTTCCAAAATGACAGTTTCTGTACCAAGTTTGTATAACACTACATAACTTTTCAAGAAATTACTAAAATTTCTAATTACTGGTGTCTGCAGATAACTAATATATTATACTGCACATAATCAATAAACATTTGGTTCAATTCAAGACGATGAAGCAGGTATTTCATCTTTTTCCTCCAAAAAATTGTCAATTTCGTTTAGTCGAACACGACCTTGCAACACCAGATTGATCAGAATTACCATGCTAAATACACCTTAAAGCAACAGGTACAGTAATGACAATGCATGCTTACAATAAATATTACTAAAATACACCGAATTATAACCCTTGTATGTGTATATATGGTATACATGTTTTTGGTCCCTGTGGCCATTTTAGGCCTAATACGCCATTATACACCATCCCTTCAACAAGCTAGCCCCTGTGCATTTTTCCATTTGACTGTTGCTATGTCTTAAGTCTTTAGACTGTTGCTTTATTTTGAATCTTTTCTTTTGTCTGTTGTTGTATTTGGAATCTTTTCTTTCACCTGTTGCTATATTTTGAATCTTTTCTTTTGTTTGTTGCTATATTTTTATTTTTTCACTTGCTTTTTGTTGTATTTTGAAACTCTTTCCAGCTATCACTGTTTTGAATTTGGTTGGTAGCATTAATTTAGGAATAATTATCATGGTCTATTCAGGGATATAAATTAACTGGGAAATTCAATCAGGGCTTTTTTTTCATGGGTAGGGAAAGGGGCCTTTCTTAAATTTGGGGAAAAAATTGCATGGTATCATTGTAAAAGGGGAACAAAAAACTTGAAGCAAACTGAATTTTAGGGGAAATCTGCATGAATTTAAGGATTTTTTCTGAGGTGAAGACGCCTATAAACGGCCCTTGCTATAGAAGGAAAAAAACCTATCAATTTACCCAGCCAGGCTCGTAACTTTTGTAATGGAGTAGCACAGCTTAAAATCAATTAGCTCAGAGTAAAATTATTATTTTTGTATATACTGCCACACTATTATTTTTACATAGTACTGTGGTATCATGGGCTCAATTTTCATGGTTTTTACTGAAATGGCTATTTCGTAGGGACACAATTTCATAGATTTTGATTTTTTGAACATCAATTTTGCCTTTGCGTTTTCTGTCATTTTCTTCATAAAATAACCCTGCTAGTGAAATGAAAATATAGGTAATTGGCCCTCACTTGTCATAAGGGGGCCCATCAAGGTTATACCAGTACAACATGCAACAGATATCCATTGATAATATACATTTCAAATTTGACATCTTTCATTTGCAAATTGAAGATGGTGCAAAGATGGAACAAAATTTTAAGGGGCCTTTCATGGTCACACCTTTCTTAGGAACGTCATGTTCGTTATTTTAACACTATGTCAGCAGGGTTCTCATATTTTTTGTCTGTTTAATATGATATGTTAATGATCATTAATTTTCATTGAACGTAATCTGAGATTTTAGTATACATAAATTTCCAATTGATGATAACTCAAACAATAACTGATTGTTGGGGCTTGCTATTTTCCAGTTTAGAACATAGTGGAAGTTGTTTTGTCGCACTATTTTGGATATCGAAGAATTTCTGATGCTTGACTGATGTCTCTGTATAAATTTGTATTCCTTGGGATTTGATTTCTTGATCAGCCGACCCAAGAAATCCATGAAATTAAATTCCAAACAAAAGTTAGTGAAACAACAGTAAACAGGGTGTATATTTCTTGTATCACAGACAAGACTACTGAAGACCCTTAAAATGGCATTTTCACTTTTGGAATTAGCAAAAACTAGCTTCTGACCTTTGAAAATTTGTACCAAAGGGTCAAATCTACTATTAAAATAGAAGGAAATTTTATTGAGTCTTCAAATTATGCTGGCTAAGGGTCTTTTTGCCCTTAACTTTTGACTTCCTGTGTATGTACCATCCAATGTTGATCTAATTTTCACATGAATTTTAACAGAATTTTGCAATAACGGATCATTAGTTTGAAAAGCTCAAGTTTTAATCTGCTTAGATTTTTTTGATTTTCCTTGAAAGTGTCAACACTGCGATAACAATGAATTATTCTTTCTATTACAGCATGTCCATGGACAGTGGTATAGGGTCTCCAGCATCGTATGGATTCCAATCTGGATCCCATAATATTACAAATGTTCGATCCTTGAAGCCATGTGAAAATAAGAGAATTCCTTTGAAAGCCAAGAGTGCAAGCACTGTGGAACACAGTAGTAAAGAAAAACGAAGAAGGTTGTAAAAATTTCCTTGTCTCTGAACCTACAATTTTATATGTCCCAAAATTCAGTCTTGAAATTGTCGTGTCATTATCAAGTTGAAATGTAGATTAAGTATAAAAATGGTCTGAAAATAAGTTCTCTATATGATGGTGTTAATATTGAATACATAGCTAAGGGCAGAGAAAAAACTAGCTGTCATTATGAAGTTGAAATGTAGATTAAATATAAATCAAAGTACTTAAAGTACTGATGGAAGGTGATTTAAGAAATGTGTATCAATGCTGGAGGGCAGTGATATCTTAATTCTTTGTCTTCTTGTTGTCTAAATCACTGTTGTGCCGACGTGTGGCGCATATGAATATAATTATAAACAAGACGGCCATGATGGCCTTTTTGTGCTCCCCTGAGTAAAAATTGCAACTGATTTGACCTGCTGGCTTACTTTTTTGACTCTTGATCAAACTTATTCAAATAATATCATTCAGACAAACATTCTGACAAGGTTTGGTGAATATCCAGTCAAAACTGTAATTGTTAGAATGTTATCAAGGTTTTCCAGTGATTTTGCTCAGTGAATATGAATGTGATCATTGTTGCGATAATTTGCTTAAATTAATATGTTTTAAGTATTTATGTAGATGTGATATGATATACTTCTTTGACAATTCCACACAAAAGCAGAGTTGAGTATGTACACTACTAAATTACCACTGAAGAAGGAAAACACACATTACTGTGTATGTTCATGCTTTTTTATTGAAATGATTACACATATACAGACATTTATACATACATTTTTATAGGGAATCATTAAAAAATAATTTACATTATGCACTTAAAACCAAATTAATTAAAGCAAACAATTACATACAACTCACTTAAATATTATTTCGGGGGCTTTTCCTGTCAAGTGACATTTCATTAATTTAATAATAAAGACTGGTACATGTGAAGATAACTCAAGCAAATTCGTAAACAATCCAAATTAATTGCACAGGTATAACAGACAAGCGATAATTGTATCTCATTAATAGTTTTACTCATGGAACTTCCAAGTTGGTGGGTAGGGGTAGTCACGCCATTTGTTTCTAACGACATTTTAGAGGCACCAACACCCAGTTGTTGTGATTTTCATGCAGTTTGTAATCCATTGGCTCGTGCTACCCTGTATCCTTTCGCAAATTTTCATTTAAACAAAATTCTTGAGACATTGTTTTTGTTGCATTTAATGTTTTAGCAGATAATTTTGCTCTTCCGAAAACTATACTAGTAACTCCTTTGCAAAGAGTTTGATTGTCTCCCTTAAAGTGCGGAAATGTTGTGCTTTACAAATTACTGGTTCCATGTCATGCTAGAATCGATGGGAACCAGTTAATTTACATTTTGGTCAGAACATAGATTAGTCCACAGCGTTTCTTGTAAAATGTCCAAACAATGATATTTTTTTTAAATATTGATTATTCTGATTAAAGTTTTGCATTTTTTTTTTTGTTTCAATTTACTTTCTAATACAAACTTAAATTTTTTGGTCTGGTTTACATGAGCGTCATTGAACTATATGGATATGCATATACAGGTTGTTGTTCTAGGGCCCATGCAGATAGAAACAATGACATAGGAAAACGATGATAAATCACCTTCCAAAAACTGGTCTGAAAATAAGTCGTCCATGTGATTGAGGTCATATTGAATAGATAGCTAAAGGCAGAGAAAAAATAACTGTGTTTACAGTTACGAGATGACCCTATTTTTTCTGTTGAATATGTTCAATGAATTTTAATTTAATATTTTGTTTGCAGAGAAAGAATAAAGGGAAGTTGTCATCAGTTACGTGTTCTGTTACCATATATTCGGGGTCGGAAAACTGACATGGCATCTATCTTGGAGATGTGTGTGGATTACTTGAGAATCGTCAATATGTGTATGCCACAGTCCCTGCAGGAGCAGGTTTGTATTAGGTTTGAGGTTAAAATGTATGCAAGATGCAGAAGAGCCTGAGTTTACAGCCACCTGAGTACACCCACTATGGTGTCAACTTGATACGCATTTACATATATAACTGACCAAATAAACCTCAAAGAAGATGTCAACCACTCATAAAATCGTATTTTGTCTCACTTTGATGCACTTTGATATATTATCCTATTGCACGATTTGTATGTTTCGCTTACCTTTTTATTTAAATGCGCACTACATGACCTTTAGTTGTCAATGCACCATAAAACACCAATAAACATGTGATGCCCTTTGTAGAAATGTTAGACTGGTTTCTTTTAGATTTGGTTTCAGTTATTCTAATCAGTGCTATTTAGCTTTCATACATTTTAATGGCATGTATGGTCGATTCAAGTTATTTATCTACATATTTTTAGTAACTTAAAATACCCTTCAATTTGATTTGATTACTTATACATTCTGAATAATATTTTATAAATGCTAATAATTCATTTCACTAAATAACATTGATCCCTTATTGATATTTAGATTGTTGATCTTCTTAGCAAGGAACCAGGTTTGGTTGTAAACAAGGATAGTATCAAGCTAGGAACCAGTAGCAAAGACAATAATGCTATTTCAGCTAAAATCAAGACTCTGCTGTCCTCATCTATGACATCTAGGTTTGCATTTTTGCATTGTTCTTAAGGGGACTAGATTCAAGGGTCACACTTCTTAGATATGTCTTAGCTATGACTTGTTGTTGTTAGCATAACTTGCTTGTTAAGAAGAAATTTTATTTTCTAGTCAATTCTCTAGATTCTTTTTGCCAGCCATTCTACCTGCCTGCTTGATTCACTTGATAGTTAGATTTGTGAACTCTAACCCTGGGTGTTGCACATGTTCTCTCTGTGATGATTTTGTTGCAGGCATAGCATCTAAGTCCATTCATTCTCCACCTCTGATCAAAGTGATTTACATGGTAAAGTTGGCAGATGTTTGGGTAAGAAAAGAATCAGGAAAAACTGGTTAAATTAACAGCCCACTGATATCGAACAGAAATACCTGTAGCAAAAGCTTAAGTAGATGTTTGAATTGTTTCTGTATTATGCTTTATTTTGCTGAACTTGAAGGTTTGTTTCAGTGATGCTCTGACTGAAGGCAGTAACAAATCTTCACCAGCACAAGCCACTCAAAAAGACCCAAATCTGTCAGAAATTGCTGATTCTTTTGGTATATATTTTATTAATATATGATATTAATTAGGCCATCCTGAAAAAAGTTTTGGAGTAAGGACTCATCCATGATTTTTGTCATGCTTAATGGAATTTTTTAAAAGTTTAAAACTTCTTGGTCACTATTCTTATTCATTCTGTATCCTAATTGTTGGAGATCACCAGAAGTATTGTACCAATATTTTTTTCAGAATCAGTATTACTGATGAATTCTTGCACTAAGTTTGTTATCTTACATTTTAGCTTGACTGGCTTAATGGCAAAATGAAAAGGTACACAAGCTCTGTGTTGATAATAGAATGAAAACTGGTAATAATTTGTCAATGTAATTAACAAAACTGTATTCAATAAATTCAGCATACATGTAGTACTTAATTTGTTCACTTACTGTTATTGCATATTATTTAGATTTGATGGGAAAGAAACAATCGATATTGATGCCATCTGAAATCTGTGAGAAATCTAGCTTAGACAGTCACCTTGATGCAAGACTAGAGCCAACCTGTAAGCCAGCTTGTCATCTGTACTTCATACAAAGTATTTACTGCGAGTTTTGACTAGTGCTATTATTTTTGTCAAATTTTGCCTAATTAAGTCAGCTTAATTGATGAAATTTCAGAAAATGAATGTTTGAAATATATTCTTAATTATTTAGTTTTAATTGCATTAGTTTTGAATCACTTATGTCCAATGAAATGAAACTGTTACTCAAAACTTAACTACATTGTATATATGTTTTTTTTTCTAAGAAATGGGAAAAGTTTTTATTAGTATTTTGATGTTATTATCATATACCTGAAGATGTTAATGTTCTTTCACTACTTAAGTACATTTGTTGTCTTTACATGTACTGGTAATGTTTTAAGTTTTAATTTGTGACAAACAAGTACAGGGTTGATATTAGAGGATAATCATGCAGATGATAGAATAAAATGTTGGTATTGAAATAATACAATGTTTGTATTTTTTTCTATGGGACCATTACAATACATTTTGTATTATGAAAAGTTTGTTCTTTGTTAATTATCATTCTGTTGAGTTCTGGTTGTTTAAAGTTTAAATTATGATCTGAAACATCATTTTGTATCTTACTGACATTATTCTTGACTAATATATTTATGTTGCAATTATTTCTAATTAAAAAGTTACTGTGTCATATATCTTTATCAACTACTACATGTATTGAATTGCATGTATGTTGCATAATAGTATCATTGTGATGGTATGTCATTGTATGTGTATAGGTTGATGGCCTTTTGTACAAATAAACTTTGATAAAATGATAAAAATTCAAGTCAGCCAGTTTTGATATTTTTGTGACTTCTTTTCAGTGGCTGGACATACAGACATTGCACCAAGGTATCCCAACTCGCTGTATTCAAAAACATTCTCTAGTGACAAGGTAAAAAATATTTGCATGTTTTTGGTCAAGAATTTCAATGCCTGTTAAAACAGGTGTTGTATGTGATCTCATTCAACCATCTGGCAGCTGGACTGTGAGGTTTTCTATAAAGGTTGTCCACTCTTAACAGAACTTCACTAAACTTTATCTCAGTAACTATGGGTATAATTCCTTGTGTATGACTGGTAACCCAGTTAATTCTGCAGCAGGCTGTACTCTTCTATGAAAATTTGACAAAATGTTTATTTTCCTCTATATATGGAGAAGTTGCTGGCTCATTGTGGAAGAATAAATTAGTACTGTTTAGTATATAGTCCAGGAAAACTGGTTAGGTGAACTGCGATGTATAAATGAAAAATTGTTGAAAAACAGCATTTAACCCTGTGAAAAAGATTGATTCACTCTAGGCACACATAGTTACGGCCCTTTAAATGTCTAGAATTGAACAAAATAGCCTTGTGTGCTTTTTGAGTTAGTTTTGTTGTGGTGATATATTTTAATATGCATTTTGAGGCATTCCTACATACAGAAACTATTATTAGTTCTTTTAAATTGGTCAACAAATGCTTGGTTTAATTCATTTTTCATCTGCATAGGAATCAGATTTCATAATACATAATGATCACAGGCCTTTAATGCTGTGTTTAATTCGTTGTAGTTTTGTGCTATTGTTTTGACTATCAATGTAGCATATCTTATAGATATATCTACCATATCTTATGGATATGCATTGTTAACACCAATGAATAGCAAATTGAATGAAGTATAATTGTACAAACTAGAGGTATCACGATATACTGGTATAATGCAATATGCTGCCGAGCACTATACCAAGATATTAAATCAATAATGGGTATTTTAGCATCATATTTCCACTTTATTTCCATTTGCAAATTGAAATTCTCAAAACTTCCAATCATTCATGAAACTTCCTGTGGTTTGCTTGATTAAAATATTTAGTTCCAAAAATTTAATTGAGTTGGGCATCTTTCTGGGTTACGCAGGCACTTATGCCTATGATTATTGTGTGTATCCAATTATTCCGTGAAGAGTGAAAGTAAACATTACAGCTGACAAAAACGAAGATTTGGGAATTGTCGTGAACAAAAAAGCTAAAAGTGAATTTTGGAAACATTTCGGGTTAAGGTTTGGTTCCAAATTAAAATCATTGATGGGATTGCTGTTTGTCAACTTTGCAAGGTAACAGTAAAAAATAGTGGTGGAACTACGATCTTAAAATGGCTTATTGAACGTCGAGTATAAAATCGAAAGTAGATGCTGATCAGCCTATTACACCTGGAATTTCACAAAGAGAACCAGAGACAAAAAAGCAAAAAACACTCCATGGTATGTTAGGGTCAAAGTATCCATTTACTGTTACATTTTTGGAAAGTGAGAAGTTGAAGTTAAAAAGTTTGCAGTCAAAGAGAATAAGCAGTCCTATTTTTCATTCATTAAGCAATACTCATATATTGTGGTACGTATTGCGATACAGTGCTAGCGTATCATAATATATCGTTGTACACAAATGTATCATGATATATGTTTTGCCTGGTGATATTAAGCTATGTTTTATTTATTACATGCTATCATGGAGAGTGTATCAACCCATACTCCTATTTTATATCTTTGAATATACAGAATTTCTCAAGAGATTATCCAAGTTCGACTTGCTCTGGTGGTTATAATGCTGCTCAACAGATCTATGGTACCTACACATCAAACAAGAGCTCTTTACTGGAGTCCACTATGTACAGACCAAGTTACGGTAGCTCAGAGGGGACATTCTACCAGTATTATCCATCACTGGTGTCAAATATGTCATCCTCCACACGCTTGTACAACAGCTCCGATTACTCCAGTAGCAATGTTGTACCTTCCTCCTCACTTGCATATCCTGGAATTCTATCACGACATGAAACGGATAATGAGCATCACTCTGAAGACCTCTCCTTGGTGTAAATTAATTTTCACCCGATAAAAAGACTCGGCTTCCAGTATTCTGGCCAAAATAGTCCAATTCTTTTGAATTCAGTCTAAATTAAAACTAAATACAGCAACATTTAATTTCCACAGGATAACTACTGTTCTTAGTACATAGACTTACCTGTCACTCATTTATAGCTATTTTATCATTTGATTTATGCATTCTGACAAAATATTATCCCAAATTATTTTGTGAGAGTTACTTCCCCCTGAACAGCTATGCATTTATAGAACTGTTACCAGAGTTATTACCCCTGTTTCCTGTATTGACTAGATGGATCACAACCTAAATAGTTTTGGGATATGAAAGTGTACGAAGACATATGTTGGTATCATACTTTTTAAAGTATTGTATTTAAAGCTACTGTGTTCAAATACAATTTTGTTCCCTATATGTCTTTATTCTGTTTACAAATGTGCATAGATTAGCATACTATCTTTTTGTCACTAACTTATATGCTATTTTATATTGATATTTTCCCCTCATGAATGTTTAACATGTTACTTAACTTTATAATACAGTTTAGAAATTACTATTACATTAGAAAAACAGTTTATTGTCAATTATTGATAGTTCTAAAATAATTGCTTAATTTTCTGAATTTTGTTTGTGAATGTGATTATCTAATATTTATTTTGTTGAGTTACTTGGAAAGGAAGTTTTTAGCCAAATGTATGGACAGAAATATTTCGTGTTGAGTAATATACAATGACTGAAAATATAATGGTTTTATGATTGTAATCTTCAAAGTTTGCTTCAATATTGTATATTGAGCTGTTTATATGTCAATGCACAAGGATTTGTATCAATTCAATTGATAAAACATTGGATCTAAGATTCTTAAATCCAGTTATAAAAATGTTTTTTTTTCATTTTGTACATGTTAAGAATGAGGCGTTAATCAGTATACATCTGTTTGTATTTTTATTATTAGTTCTTGAGTATTCTTTGACAGAGTTATTGCCCTTGGATTGTTTTTTTACTAAATGTTCGAAACATGATGAGAAACTGATTGGTTTTTTCATAATTGTTATCCTATACATAGATGCAGCATTGTATATATATATTTTACATTGTAATTATTAAAGACAAGTTAAAGAGCAAAAAAGTAAAAAAAAAATCTAATTGTATGTCAGTCAAAATTTGTATATTTTGTAATAACATTCAGTAAATGTTGTATGTTACTGTGATCTTGAAGAATTGTGTAATATTTTTTGATGTTTATGTTTTTCTATTTGTGAATTATTTTTTGTACATAGTTTGGTTATATTCCTGTCAGATATGTTACACTTTTGATCATTGCAAGAGTCGTTTAACAAGAAATATTGTACTCTTTGTATTAGCATATGCAAGGGAGGTAATTCATGCTTACGTAGTCATGATTGGGATAGAGTTGTTCCCCTTACCTCAGTGGTTGTACTGTCAGTGCCGTATACATTGTCTGTGATAAGGCGTACTCCAAAGGAGTTTTTTTTTTCAATTTATTCTACACTGATGCTGGAATTTTTATCTTTTGTTTCCTGGGGGATTTCTGCAATTTTTGAGGTTAGAGGACAAAATCAATTGATATCAGAAATGTTTGTCACGAAATGAAATTAAAAAATATTTTTTATTAAAGCATAAAGTTAGAAATTCAGTTCAAACAACATATACTGTGTTATATTTTTAACACTTCATTGAAAATAGCAAGTCAACACAGAGAAACAAAAGAAAAAATCCTGGTGTAAGTGAACATTTACATGTAGTTTTAAATGAAGTAGTTTTTGTCTTCTATTGTACATTTTCTTTACATATTCTAAACACTTGTTTTTGTGCAAATTTTTTGTTTAATAAACATATATTTCGGTTTTCCAACTGTCTTGTTTGAGTATTAAAACTGTGAACAAAGCCCAAGAAAAGGACTTGTTGTGGCTCAGCTGTTATTCAGGTGTTTATTTGGTCTATTACAAAATAAACATGTACTTAAGATGGTGTCCTTCCAAGGATAGATTAACTCATGTTTAACTGTATTTGTATTTTTCCATAATTCGTAAGTTTTTATCATTTCTGTAAATTTTTGCACTTCACTGCATGTATTTAAATAAAATCCGTACAACTGTGGCCTATCAGACTTGGAATGCAAGGAGTGGAATATTCAAAGGACTGTCTGCCACGACCGTGGTCCAGTGGTGAGTGCTGGACTTGTAACCAAATGATCTGAGTTCAAATCCCAGTCATGACATGGCATACCCTTCAGTGAGAATTAGACAAAATGTCAATTTTCCTCCATTTGTGGAGAAGTTGCAGCTCCTTGTGGAGGGGTAACTTAGTACTGGTTAGTATACAGTCCAACTGGCTGCCATAAATAACTGAAAAATTGCTGAAAAAAGGTTTTAAATCTTGTGAAAAAAACAGTTCATCCCTGAAACCATTGTCCCAGAAGTTTAATTTAGTTCAAGATCATTTTTTTTTTGAAGAATTTTGTTATGTTTTTATCTTTTCTGTACTAAGAAACATACAGCTTAATGTTGTCACATTTTGTGAAACACCAGACGATAGTTTGCACAATCAAATGCTATTAATTATACATGTATATATGCAAAAGTGCTGTCAAATAATAATTTGAGTCCAACAGATTTAAGTCCTTAAGTCTTTAATGTTCATATCTGTTTGTGTGGAGGAGAAAAAAGATTAATTGTGTGAAAAAAAATCCAGAAATTGTCACTTATAACAAATGCTTTAATAATTGTCAAGGTAATACCCATTGCGTCCATAGATCATTCATACGATAAGTCAACCAAGGCGATAAAATTATGGGTCAATCATCAAGGAAATATTGTAATCTTGTTGGGTGAAAAATAGGAAGTAATTTGTTTTTTTATACATAGAATGTAATTGAATATTATGAATAAAAATGCATATAACATACAAGCACAGTGATTATGAATACAACCAGAATAAAATTCAATGATAAAAGCAGTATTTATTACACAAGATAAGAGAAAAATGGAATATTTTATAACAACCAAATTTTTCATAATAAAATGCGCCACTTCTAAATAATGCATTAAAACCAAGGAAAGAATTATCTACTGTATATACCATAAACTATATCCTATGTATGAACACATTCTTTCAACAATCACTTGACAACCCTAGGATCATTAATGGTATTCTAACATAATGCTGGCACATAGTTTAGAAAGATTATTCCATCTTGTAAGAAAAAGTTTTCTTGCATGCAAAAACAGAAATAATAAATCAACAACCGTAGTAAAAGGCAGATAATTTCTTTTAAAGTATTAATCACTTGTCAATGTAGTGGATTTGTACAAAATTGCATGTAAAAATGCTGTGAAATGTGATATTTCTAATTTCTTCACCAACTTTGCCTAAAGGGACAAAAGTCAGCGTTTTTGATTCAAAATCATGAAGTCATTTCAATGGATATAAAAAATATATAATACAAAGGTAACATAAATAATAAAGAAGTGAAACATTTTATTAAAGACACTACTGCTGTATTTATTCAGAAAAAACTTTGTTGATATCTCCTGCAAAATCGGAATAGATGATAGAAATTTGCTATTACCAAGTTTGTCAGGACATAATACGACTAAGTCCAATATGACTTAACTATGAGGTTATTAAACTATAGGTTGTTCTCCTATCTCAAATCTCAATATCAGTATTCTCATGTGTACTAAACAGCTTCAAAATACAAGATTAGTACAACATGTAAGTTACAGTTGGTTTAAATGATTACATTAAATAAGGACACGAAATTACTATTTCACATGGTGGCATATTTCTGCATAAGATAATCAGAATACTTTCGCACAAATTACCA
Organism: Lutraria rhynchaena; assembly: GCA_008271625.1. Taxonomy (NCBI): domain Eukaryota; kingdom Metazoa; phylum Mollusca; class Bivalvia; order Venerida; family Mactridae; genus Lutraria; species Lutraria rhynchaena. The sequence goes on from VIBL01000365.1 coordinate 56,481, forward strand.
GATTTTCATGAAAAACAAAGACATTTTCATGAAAATTCAATAACTTTTCATGATAAGATTTCTTCAACAGATAGGCAACATACTTATTAAGTGGATGATAAAATTTCAAAAAAATTAGAAAGCTTTTGCAAAAATTAACTCGCAAAGTGTATGCAAAAATATGCCAAAATAATAATAATAATCATATTCCATAAAATTCATTTATAAATCAGTCATATTCTGTAAAACATCCTAATTTTATATCAATTTGAAAGAGGACGGTGCTGAACATCAAATAAGGTGTCAAGTCAGGCTCAAAAAATGCAACAATGACGTACACAGCTTGTGATTTTGAAGCTGTTAAGCATATATTATGATAAAATTATATTACTGTACTAACAGATTTCTTATACAGAATGCCAACAAGCCAAATGATCTAATACAGGTTGAAAACAACGATGAGATTTAAGCTTCAACTCTCTGATCTTTGAATCCAGATTTCAGTCTGAAGTTGTCTTACAAACATTAATGCATTAGGCTGACTTAGAAAAGCTAAACGTGCTGTTAAATAATGACTGAAAAATTATGAACATCAATATATGAATGTATTGAAGTTTCTTTTATAACAATATCAATAAAAATATTTATATTTTGTGCATATTGTCTTGATACAAACTCAATAAAAGTTGGCTTTTTCTAATGAATCACAGAATATTACACTTAATATGAACATTCAAACAGATTGGACAAATATGTACAGTTGTTTCAAACTTAAGCATAGTGTTCATCATTTGACTTCATTTTTTAAGTCAACTAGTCACTTGGGTACTTAAAAATCTTACTAATGGTATACATTTCAGTTTTACACTTGTAGCAGCTGACAAAAAACATCAGAACAATCAGTAGGATAAAACACTAGAAATGGAAGTTAGTAAGATTTTTAAGCCTAAAAAGTGTTAACTTAGCTTAGAAGTGTCTATGAAATGAGCCCAAATAGTCTTAATCTCTGTGTGGGACAAAATATTAACATCAGCTATAACATGAATAATGCCTTCAAAAACTGTTCATGAATTAATTACCCTCTATATCATTATATTGAAAGAGATCAAGACGTTTTATTTTTTATGGAAGTCGAAATTTATCAGACAAAAATCTTTAATATTTGAAAAGGATTAATTCCAGATTCACATCAACAAGTTATGGGGTACTCAGCGTTATAAATAAATGCTGAACAAATATTTCATGATAGTACTGTGAAAAACGGTTCAAATTTTGCAAAACAACTTCGTTTTTTTTTCTTTCAAAACATGGATTTGGATGGCAAATGCTTCAATTGACAACTGAATTTTTCAACATAATTTACGAACAATGTAGCATTTTTGTCAGTTAAAACACTGCAAATAATAGTGTTATGGGTTTTTCATAACAATAACTAATCAATCAATCTTCTATTTACATTTCAAGAAAATTAAATATTAGTCAAGATTTGTCAGAAAATCTTTTGTAAAGATATGGCTAAAGTGTGAAAAAATAAATTTGTCCAAACTGATGATTATTTTGTACTTGATAGGACAATGATTTTGACTGATAATAGTATTGAATAATGATATATAAGTTAAGAGCTTAAATATGAAAAAAATGTAAAAACTGTAAGATTTAAAATGTTCAAATGTGTTGTTTTTTATGCAGATAAAGTAGCCAGTATAAACTGTAACTTTTGATCCGCGTGTTTCAGACATTTATTTAAAAAATGTAAAAGGACATTTATTGCTTATCTCTAAACTTGCATTTATGTTTAAGCTGGGACCAATATACACAGATTGGTTCCAGGCTTATGTAACAAGACCATTTTCTAATAAATGCCCATGGGAATTAACTATGATTTATATGTAATTTAAGTTATACTGGTTCCCAACTGCTTGTAACAGAGACCTTTGGTGCACTCAACATTGAATGGGAACCGGTTTATGTATCTGATTTTATCAGTAATACTTGGCTTATTTGATTAGCTTATCTGAGTTTACCTGCTAATAGCTAATCAGATAATTTACTATTACTTAGGTACAATACACAGCTAGTTCCCTTGGACATATATTAGCAAAATGGCCCGGTTACAATTGGACTGGAAGAATATTAAATGCTTGTAAAAATATCTTTATTGTATTGACATAATATAGTCATGTCAGACTTCCTTTACTATAGTGTCCAGGACAATTTTACACCCCTCTGAAACAGTTAATATAGATCTTGATTATCATTTCCAGCATGGACCTTTTCGAGGTTTTTGATCAACATGATCAACCGACTGGAAAAAATGGTTCTTTATCAGTTTATTTTCCTAATGGTAGATTTAAATCTGTTCTGTAAGAATTTGTTATATATCAATTCATATGTGAAGATAATGCTAAAAAAGTAAATACATAGTACTAAATATTGCCGAACATCCTCCAAAAATATAGGGTCGGTTGTTCTTTATTCAAGCATATTTTATAACTTTAGGAGTAAACCATTATGTAATTCGTATAAAATTGAAAATACTAGCAAGGACAAAATGACCGTAACATGTCGAGGGTCAGCAGACAAAATAGAGTCGGTCGAATTGGCGGAAGCCAAGAACTATTTTTTTCTACACTTAAGTATATGCAGGGACGCTACATTACAATTATATTTACAACAATATGTGATGAACAGTCCCTGGTATATTTCATTGCCAGAGTACAAATCAAAGTGATTGGATAAACAGAAACGTTGAAATGTTTTTCAATCTATGCATTAGAAGCCGCATACAATTTTAGCATTTTGAAATGTAAACATGATACGTAAGATAGGCTCTGATGCTGACATTTAATTTAACCTAGTAAGTTCGAGTACCTTTTGAGCCAAAAAATATCAATACCTTGTTTCCGATAACATCTCAAAACAATATAGAACTTTTTTCTAAATACATTTTCTTGATTCGGGGTAGTTGTTTATATGAAAATGAAAATATCGGCATGAAAAAATCAACCAAGACCTGTCAGAAGAAAAGTAGGGAACCAGAAACTTTTGAAAGCCTCACGAATGTCATTTTTTTAGTAGATCTAAATCTATAAATTCTGTGTTGTCTTAGACTAACTGTTTTCTTATATTTCAATTGCAGTATTTTTATCTTAATGAATCTTTGATTATATGATCCTAAAATAGAACCGCCAAAATCCGTACACAATGTACAATATGGCCTCTTGTAGACTCATCACTACACGAGCGAGAACCTCTATATATGTTCTTCTAAAAGCTACAATGTAAATAGGAAATGTTGAATATTTTGTTTTTGTACACGTTAAAAAATTGTATAATAAAATGAAGAAATCTGGAAAAAACATTGCATAAAATAAATACAAATTCATGCAGACAACTGGAAGGTCACGCTCATTTTTTTTGTTGACACCCACCGTAAATTTTCCACTAAATATCCCACTGACGTCACACTTTCACCAAACATTGCGACACTAAAAACAAAACAATTGTCATTATGCCAGGCTCATTGTTAATAAAATGGAAATTCACAATAATGTGGAAATCAATGTCGTATACCCCAGAGCAATGACAATCTTGCGCAGATAATGAAAAACGCCACAATCTCTTGAAATTACGTCACATATGACGTCACATCAAGTTAATATGGTAACGTTCGGAATCATGTAGTCACCTGAGACCCATCATAAATTGTTAAAGCTTGAATAATGGTGGGATCTTTCTTGGAACCTTCTAAAAACTCGTCAAATGAAAGCTTGTCATCATGGTTCTGAAATGAATAGATTTCAAAAATAAAAAATAAATTGTTCCTAATTTAAACAGACTTCGTGATATTAACGAAATGACGTCGAAAATGACGTCATCCACATAGTAAGTGATCGAATGTTTTTTTCTCAAGATGTAGCTTGGATATTGAAAAAGAAAGGATTCATAGAAAATGGTTAACAATTAATCCTTCCATCCCCCCAAAACTAAATTTTTTAAAGATTTGTTTACATTTCGTGCAGTAAAATCGTTAGATAGAGCTCATCCTCGTGGACTTATTTGCTGAGCAATCAATCCACATTGATATGTTATTGATGACGTTTTTGATATCATGTGATATAGTTAGTGTTAAAAGCACCGTAAAACACCAATCGATCAATCAATCAACCAATCAATAAATCAATCTGATATCATGTAATACTAGTTTTGTAAATAAAAAATTGAATGTCGTTATTGAATACAAATGAGAAATATATACGTGGGTCAATTAGGTTTACATTGTACTACATAAACGTTCGTTGTTACAATAATCGTGTAGCAATCTATTCGAATCGAATGCAATTTACTTAAAACACGTATGCATTATATGTGAATATCTTTCCTGACAAAAGTTTACTTAAAACACGTATGCATTATATGTGAATATCTTTCCTGACAAAAGTTTACTTAAAACGCTTATGCATTATATGTGAACATCTTTCCTGACAAAAGTTTAGTTAAAACGCGTATGCATTATATGTGAACATCTTTCCTGACATAAGTTTACTTAAAACACGTATGCATTATATGTGAATATCTTTCCTGACAAAAGTTTACTTAAAACACGTACGCATTATATGTGAACATCTTTCCTGTCATAAATTTACTTAAAACACGTTTGCATTATATGTGAATATCTTTCTTGACATAAATTTACTTAAAACACGTATGCATTATATGTGAACATCTTTCCTGTCATAAATTTACTTAAAACACGTTTGCATTATATGTGAACATCTTTCTTGACATAAGTTTACTTAAAACACGTATGCATTATATGTGAACATCTTTCCTGTCATAAATTTACTTAAAACACGTATGCATTATATGTGAACATCTTTCTTGACATAAGTTTACTTAAAACACGTATGCATTATATGTGAATATCTTTCCTGACAAAAGTTTGCTTAAAACACGTATGCATTATATGTGAACATCTTTCCTGACAAAAGTTTACTTAAAACACGTATGCATTATATGTGAATATCTTTCCCGACAAAAGTTTACTTAAAACACGTATGCATTATATGTGAACATCTTTCCTGTCATAAATTTACTTAAAACACGTATGCATTATATGTGAACATCTTTCCTGACATAAGTTTACTTAAAACACGTATGCATTATCTTTCCTGACATAAATTTAAGTGAACATCTTATCCGCAATATTAAGACAACAGGCCTGACTTATTGCAATGCAATGCAACTTAGTTGAGATTTTTATTTTTGTTTAAATAAAACTATTCGAACTATTTTCAATCTCCTGCGACTTTGCGGCGGACCGCTCCAAGGCAATACGCCATGGGGAGGTCCACCATTTTTTGTATGTTTCTGTCTGTTGGTTGGGTATTTTAGGTCAGGTAGAATTTTGGGTAAGTTGGGATACTCTGTACGCAGTTATATCTGGATATCCTTTGTTTGTATGTGACTTATTGTCACTTGGGTTTAACGCCGTTTTTCAACAATTTTCAGTTATATACGGCGACCGGTTCACCTAACCAGTTTTCCTGGACTGTGTACTAACCAGTTCTAACTTACCTTTCCACAAGGAGCCGACAACTTCTCCACATATGGAGGAAAATCGACATTTTTGTCAAATTTTCATAGAAGGGTATGACCTGCCACGACCGAGATTCGAACCTGAACCTCCGGGTTACAAGTCCAGGGCACTAACCACTGGACGCGGTCGGATATACTTTTCTTATCTATTTCTAACCGATTTTGGTGGTTGATATTAACATACAGTAAAATCTGTGTTTGTAACCACCTCCGAATAAAGGCCACCCTGTGAATAAAGGCCATTCTTTGAAAATCGGTCATGGATTAATTAGAACAAATTGATCTCCGAATAATGGTCGCAATTTGTCTTTCCCAAAGGTGGTCTTTGTTCACAGGTTTGACTATATTTATTCACTAATTTAATGGATTTTTATCTCAGTCTGCCAAATAATTCAAAGCCAACACTGTTTCAATATACTCCAGTTAGATCAAAGTAAACCAGAAAATAAAAAGTAAATCGTTAATAAGATTTGTACGATTCAGTTCATCATGTACATCGTACCAATCTCCATCTAGAGTTGTCGTTCGTTATCTCTGTCAATATCTCAGCTTTTACAAGGTTCTTGTATGCAGGAAATAAAGCCACAAACGGTATAAAATTTACAAGTAAGTGAAACAATTTCTTTCGTGCAATACAATGGAGACAAAAATGTTCTAATTTACAGAAAAATCACTGAATGTATATTATTTATCAAGCGCACTATTTCTTGACGTTTTCTTGAGTGTTTGTTTAATTTGGTAATTCGGTTACTCAGTCAAATTTGCTTAAAAGTGTACAAAACGCAGAAGTTGAACATAATGGTGAAACATTATGAGAACAAATGCACATTAAAAGAAAAACAAATGAGACTCGGTTACTATTTCTAAGACGTTAACAGAGATGTATGAATAGGATAACGAACGACAATACAGGATAGAAATTGTATCACATGTTTTGGTAGGAGTGAAATCTGTATCGGTTCCCATGCCCTGAAACATTGTGTAATTTGTATTCGGGAACAGAAACTCCGAAACTATTTTCGGTTCCTGAATGAAAATCATAGATTTTCCTCGAGTCTAGTGTCAGCGGGGAACCAGTTTTAGTCAATCGTGACTGACAGTCTGTTCATAGATAAAAAAATACCGATTTTTTTCTATAGAAGGATTCAATGGGAAACCAGTGTACTTAAACTCTTAAATTTGATTATCTCCCTTTGCAGAACATTAAGATAGAGAAGGGAGACCACTGCGCTGGAGATATTAACTTTAGACTGTCTTTTAGAAGTGCATTTAAATACACGACACTTTTGTGTTTTCTTCATCAAATAACTCTTACCTTGTCCATTACATCAAATATTCTATTTACACGTTTGTCGGGCGTGTTTTCATCTTCTGGCAACTTTACAGCATTTCCCTGTAAAAAAAATATATAGCCAAGGCTGTAACTTAAACTGGTCCCCGTTGACTCCGTCTGTACCTTTTGGTGGATTGCAACATGAAACGGGAACCAGTTTAGCCTGTAAATGAACACCACCATAAGAAGATATATTTATGTACAAATAGTCTTGTTTCAGAGTTTTGTTCGGATTTATTTAACTAATAATATCAATAATCGTGTGCCTAAGAAAAGCCTTCGATCACCTCGTGGCGTTCATCCACAGCCGGTCATGACCTCACGACACCTTAAATCTATAATATGTATAACAGTACAATGTACTAAATAATTATAGGGAAGACTTAACTACACGGCTGTAATTATGTAAACTACGAATCCCCATTTCTACGTGTAATATCGATGCAACATTGACAAACATTTCAGCATGCACAGCGTGGGACTTGTCCTCCACAGTAATATACACGTCTCCAACTTAAAGACCTCTTATATTTGGTTGTAGTATTGGTCGATATTGTGTAGATATTCATCACGGGAACTAATCGCCGTTTCACGAATCATTATTTGAACATTCCAGTTTGACCTGCTTATTGTAAGATTATACGAGTCCACCATGATTTTTCACGGACCAATGGTGTCGGACTTACGGCCAAATGCGAGATTAAACATGATTAAACTTACCACCATTTTATATATAGAATCCACGATATCTCTTAACTTACCACCATTTTATATATAGAATCTACGATATCTCATAACTTACCACCATTTTATATATAGAATCTACGATATCTCATAACTTACCATCATTTTATATATAGAATCTACGATATCTCTTAACTTACCACCATTTTATATATAGAATCTACGATATCTCTTAACTTACCACCATTTTATATATAGAATCTACGATATCTCTTAACTTACCACCATTTTATATATAGAATCTACGATATCTCTTAACTTACCACCATTTTATATATAGAATCTACGATATCTCTTAACTTACCACCATTTTATATATAGAATCTACGATATCTCTCAGCTCGTCTTTTGTTATAAATCCGTCACTGTCAAGGTCGTACAACCTAAAAGCCCCTAAAATAGAAAACATCCTATGCATTTGGTGATTTCATAATTTACAATTATACAAATGCATAAAACCGATACACCATTTTCGCATTTTTGCGTTAAATCTTTTATCTTGCTTTGACTATATTTCTCACCATTAACAACAAAAAGTGCCAACAAATTAATTTTGGAAAACATTTCGCCTTTGTCCATTATATGCATGACAAGCAGTTCCTTATCAATAGTTTGACTTAAAGCAATCCAAATTGTTAGCCACTCTTTTGTTTGCATCAGTTTCATCAGATGTACAAAACAAGGTTTAAATTATGGTGCGGCTGAATTAAAGAACTACTTTCGACTATATGCGGAGTTAATGGTGCAACTTCAAACAGCAAAAAACAATAAAAAGGAAATGAAAACGTGTTCGTGAATATACATTACCGCCTAATTTACGCCACTGGTATTGAAAACAAACACACTGTAGGTAAGCTTTGATTAAATTAAAGATAAACACACTCATGCTTTGGGAAGATGTTAAACAGAGACAAACTTGGGAACTCCATTCATTGACAGAATCCTCCAGAGAACCATCAAACTAACAGGACGATACTAAATACCCCTAATTAGACAAATGATTTGTCTTAAGACATCTGCAGACATTCATGGAGCCGTCGAGATTAAAGAGACAGACATTGAATATTTCCTGCAGCAGACGGTCTTAGTGAGGATTAACAATGATCAATCTTTCCGCTGATCTAATTTGTCTATATTGACACACACATATCACGCCGAAGATATACAAGTGCGCAGTAGACACAGTAGTTACAGGAACTTGGCTGCATCGAAAAACTCGAACACAGTTTCAAGCCTCAGTTATATTCTCTCTATGTATACGAAACATGAAATAAATGCGATGAAACAGTTAAACTTTTCAGAACAAGTTTTAAAAACTCGAAAATTACTTTACTCGAAAAAAACCCTTTTCTCCGATGCGGACGCACATTTGATTGATAGTTTTCGAATTACTTGAAAGTTCGGAAGCACTAGAACAAAGATCACAAAAATAAGTAGGCTCCCCAAAAAATTCCATGACATCTGCGCCCCAACATTTTTAATTACATACAACCGGCAAACATCACACAAGACATCTGCTTTTACGAAATAATTACATTTTACCGACAAAACAGTTTGGTTTACATGAGTGAGGGAAATAGACCTGACATTTCTTAAACCTGAGGGTATTTAAGGACACTTTTGGTGTCAAAACAAGTAGAGGCATACAATATGTGACCTCACGATTGTGCTCATCGGAACAAAAGTACAGTCGAACCCCATTATCATACCCGGTCCTGCGAATATTGACATGGGACTCATCTGTATTTTGTTCTCATCAATTGCTGAGTTACTTTCGCTGTTTTATTTTTCGGCGGAAGAAACTTTCTACTTCATTAAAAAAAAGAATCTCTGGAAAAGTTTAGGACTTTCTAAGAATGACGATCTACCCATAATAGGGTATTAACTGCATTGTCCTCGATGCACGGTGATACGATAAGATACCAAACGTTATTCGGTTTAAACAGCGACAAACTATCTACCGATATATAAATATATTCATACAGAAGAAGAAAATAGTTCCAAAGTAATATCGAAATAAGCAACGAATGTAGCAGCTTTATGTGATTTCAATGTACTAATACCCGGATACTTTCTATATTTGATTCGTTGCAGTCCTTCAAACTATGTAAAACAATTAATGTTTCAATTTACATCGTAATTTTTCTTCCACATTCCCCCGAGACGTCACAGAGAGAGCCTGCAGAAACTCATGGAACTCAATAAAACCATCCTGAAAATAGAGTAACACTATTAGAAGATATAGCATGTATACATCGCCAAAACGCACACGGAAGAATACGTCAATAGTTGACAGTAAAAGACGAACGTCGATGATGTGATGAAGTCGCTTTGATCCCTAAGGGTGAGAATTCTCTCTGTGGTAAGCTTCAAGTGTCTCACTGTGATAGAGTTATGTCTGTGATTATTGAGTCAAGAAGACATTTTCCCAATTTTTTCTGGCTCATGATGATATACTGTAAGATCAACTTTTGTGACAAAAACAAACAAAATTGAGGTGGTCGAATAAGCCCTGAAAAATAGTCATGTTTGCGGTTACGCAACCGATCTTACTTTTAAAAGTTTTTAACAGCAAATCCAACGAACACGAAAATATTCAGGGACGAATCGCATGAAAGAGAAATAATAACAAATGCAAATAAAGTTTTGCGACCTACCTTCACCATTTTGGGGGTCAAGTAACCTTAAACATGATTAGCCGTGGCCGTGGTCCAGTGGTTAGAGCACTGGACTTGTAACCCGGCAAACTGGGTTCGAATCCCGATTGCGGCAGGTCATACCCTTCTATGGAAATTTGACAAAAATGTCGATTTTCCTCCATATGTAGAGAAGTTGCCGGCTAGTTAGTATACAGTCCAGGAAAACTGGTTAGGTGAACCGGTCGCTGTACATAACTGAAAAATTGTTGAAGAACGGCGTTAAACCCCAGTGACGATTTGTCAAATAAAAACAAACAAAACAAATGAAACATGATTATATTTTTCTAGTCCATCAAGCTGAAATGTAGATTAAGTAATGAAAACCGCTTCATAAATTAGCGGTCATTAAAATGAGGTGGTCGTAATACTGAAGTCGTTGTCATAATGAGGTTTTACTGTATACGTACGTGATTTTTATCGAACACATTGAATACGAAGGTGGCAAAACTACTTGGATCTCCGAATGGGAAGAACTGTTTGTAAATTTTTGTGAAGCCCTGAAAAAAGGTAAAAAATGATGTGAGTATATCAAAATTCGAATAATTCTGCAGACGGAAAATACGCAAGCTTTAAGTGGTATTTATCATCAATTGTCAATCTTTACCCAGAGTTGTCGTTCGTTATTCATCACATACATCTCTGTCAACGTCTGGAAAGTAGTTAAAACATGCGTCCGAGTCTCCTTTAGTTTCCATCTGATACACAAAGTCACGCTTTTGTTTTCTCTGAATACACATTTGTAGTTATATTCCTACACGATTACCGTCGACTTCTGCGTTTCGTTTCCGTTTCCAAATTACCGAAAGTAAACAAATACTCTCCGGAAATAGTGCGTTTGATAAATAAATAATTTCTGTGATTTTCTGATACTTTTAGCTCACTTTCAGGAGCACCTAATTGCTCAGAGTGAGCTGTGTTGATAGGTCCATGTCCGGCGTCGTACGGCGTCGGCATTCACCTTGCGAACATTCTAAAGGTCACATTTTGGGTCAAAGGGTTATGAATATTGATCAGCGGCTTAGTCTTGATGATATCTCGGACGAGTTCGAAAAAGGAGTTAACAACTATGCCACTAGATCAAATGGAAGAAAAACCTTGTGAAAACTCTACAGGCAACTTTTTTCATCAAAGGGTCTTGAAAATTGGCCAGTGGCTTAGCCTTGGTGATATCTCGGACAAATTCGAAAAAGGGCTGTGTAGGGTTTAAAACCTAGGTCACAAGGTCAAATCACTGGAAAACCTTGTTAAAACTCTATTGGTCACAGTTTTTTTATTAGATGTTCACCAAATTTTGTCAGAATGTTTGTCTTAATGACATCTTGAACAAGTTCGAATATGAGTCATCTGGGGTCAAATCACTGGAAAACCTTGATTTACACTTTAGAGGTCAAAGTTCTGATTGGACCTTCATTAAATTTTGTCAGAATATTAATTTTATTGATATCGTGAAAAGGTTGGAATATGGGTCTTCAGGTTTCAAAAACTAAGTCACCAGGTCAAATTACTGGATAACCTTGTGAACACTCTGTTGGTCACAGTTTTGATTGGATCTTTATCAAACCTTGTCAGAATGTTTGTCTTAATGATTCTTGGACAAGATCGAACATGGGTTATCTCGGGTCAAAAACTGGGTCATTGGGTCAAATCACTAGAAAACCTTGTTAACGCTTTAGAGGTCACAGTTTTTATTATATCTTTATCAAACCTAGTCAAAATATTTGTCTTAATGATATCTTGGACAAGAATAAACATGTGTTGTCTGGGATCAAAAAGTAGGTCATCGAGTCAAGTCGCAGGAAAAATTGTTAACACTCTATAGGTCACATTTTGATTTGATATTCACCAAACAAGAACACGGGTTATCTGGAGTCACAAACTAGGTCACCTGGTCAAATCACTGGAAAATCTTGTTAACACTCTGTGGTCATTGTTTTTATTGACTATTCAAATCTGATCAGACTGTTCATCCTAAAATGTCTTGATTTTTTTTAATATGGTACATCTTGGGTCAAGCCAAATCACTGGAAACATTTTTTATCATTCTAATGGTCACAGTTTTGATTGAATATTCATCAAACCTTGTCAGAATGTTTGTCGTAATGGCATCTTGAACAAGTTTGAACATGAGTCATCTGAGTTCAAAAAAAGTAGGTCATCGGGTCAAACCAGTTGCAATCTTCACTCAGGTGAGCGGAAAAGTGCCATCTTGTCCCTCTTGTTTACATTTTTTGACTCGAATGCATTGTACGAAAAATATTGCTTCACTTAGTTGAAATTTGTACCATTCGTGGCTTTATTCCTTTTATTACAAAAATATCGTAAAAAGCTGAGACATTGACAGAGATGTAAATGAGGAATAACGAACGATAACTCTGGATAGAGATTGATTTATTGTTCGTGGAATCAAATGGAGTTAAGTAATCTAACTGACGATGTTTTAGTAAATTGCACGAACTACATTAAATCACCGTACAATGCTTTAATTACAGCCCTAAGGTGAATCATCACGGGAGACAACTTCATTTGTACTAAAATAGCTTGAAAAAACTTCCTTTCAAATGAATATTGAAACAAAGGCGAAAGTTTTAACCAGTCCTACATTCGAAATAAGTGCTTTATACAACGTTGATTGAATCAATGCGTAAGAAGTCAACCTTTTAGCGTTGTATACTCATAAACCTACAGTCTAAGACAACAGAGGTGAAGAAGGTGATTTGGTTATAGTGAACCGAATAATTACCGCTTTATATTCATATTTCACTATATAACAGTAAAATAAAGAAGGGTGTGTGCGAGGAAAATTAATAACTGTTCTTCAATATTTGGGTTCACTATAACCGTGTTTTACAGTACACTAGATATGGACTTTCAGCGCATTTATTTGGCCTTTATTCTTGTGTTTATATTGTCTTTCATGTCGAACAGCGTGCTAAAGAGGGGGACGTTGTATACTTGTGAGGTTGCTTTGATTGACAGATGACCTCTGCTTACAGGTTTGACTTTAATCATATTACCTCCAGTGTTAGCTTCCCATCTGGACAATCTTTAATAAAACCTTTATACCTGAAGAGATAAAGAATTGTTGGTGAGTAAAAAGCATAATAACAACTCTAATCATTGTGTGATTTTCGACGGCTTTCTTGATGAGTTTGTTATTGAACAGACCTTTCATACAGCATCGACAATAAACATTCATTGGCACTTTCGATCGATTGTTTGCCTTCACATCAATCAGTCAAGTAATAAATTCGCTGATTACAATTTTTGTGGAGAATATCATATACTTTTCTGTGTAAAGTATCAATATTGTGTTGCTTTGAATACCACGTGACCGATATTTCATGACACGTGACCAATTTTTGAAAATGGGGCCCGTCTTTTGGTTTTGATGATGAATTTCTGTTACAAGGTAAGCGTTTAGCGTATCGGTTGCAATATCTCCTTCTTTCCAACCTGGCGTAATTTTAATACCAAACATATCCTTGAATATTATAATGTTCAACAATTAATACAAATAACAATTGAAACGTAATACTAGTACATGTATATACATATATTATCTTAGACTACCGCCGATTTGGAATGTTACCTGAATCAAACTCCACCCCTTTAGAAACAAACAACGCCCCTTTAGAAAAAGCCTTTTCTTATACTTTTTAGAAAAATAAGTCCTCGTAAAACCCTCATAAAACCCACAATAAATGGTGGTTTCCCCTAGAACCCTCATGCGACAAAAATAGCCTCGCCCTTCATAGAAAAATACGGGTCTGTATTAATTCTCGTCCTTCAAAATCTATTCTTCAAACAAGGAACTTTTCTACAACTAATCGCCTGTATATGATTAAACACAATTAATTGTTAATTTTATCCAGCACTTACGTATAATCCTCAAAGTATTGAGACAACTTAGTTCGTATGACCTAAGAAGAATATCAGGTAGAAATGAGTAATTATCAAGGTAACCTGACCCATCATTTTGACCTCCAACATAAGGTATCCGACGGTAAAATCCAAAGTGCGAAAAAATACAGGTTGATGCGGTTCATATGTATTTTGTATTATTACAAAAAGGCGATAAGAAAAAATAAATATGGAAAATTTTCAGATCTGCCAACCCTAATTTTTTGATCAAGCAACCTAAACATGACATTTTTACTAGCTTCATCGATCCTTAAAGTCTCACCCACGTATTAATCACACTTTATACGTCGTCCAATTAAGTTAATAAAAGATCTTTATGAGCGACGTGTATTGATAGAAACCATATCAACTTGCGATAAGTCCAGAGGGCATCCGAAGTTACTGACAGCAATAAAACTATAGACTTAATTGTGATATACGCATATCTATTTATAGATGCATTGAACGACAGACTACCACGTGTTTCTTATTTTTCGCGCAAGACTGATTGGAGCCTTAAGAAACTGAAGAGAAGAGCATGCATAATTACTACGTAGACAAAAAGAATCTAGAATTCTAGAGCCGAGTTCCTTGGAATTTTTCTGAAGACAATCGTGTTGATATTTTAACTAATCACAAATCAATTAACATATCTAAAGAGATTCAAAAGCTTTTCTTCCCTATACTTTTATCCAGCGACGCCAGTGAGTTGAATAAGATTGGATGATATGCTTAAAATAGTTGAATTTCCAATTATGCTTTTCTTCATGGGTATTCTCTTTGCTTCAAGATGTGATGACAGAAGTGAGGAAGCCAAATAGTGAACCAATTAACTCATCTGTGTTGACGATTTTTGAATTAGGTAATTCCAGTAAAACCTCGCCTAGATACAGCTTTAAGGCCACCTCATTATTAAGAGCCTTTATTTTACAGATAAATTTCATAAAGTCTTCCACATTTCTGCCTCGTCGACAGTGAGACCACTTCATAAATATTATGGGCTTTTTATTTTTTATTTTATATCGAGGTTTTATGGTATAATCAAAGAAAAAACATTTTAGCTTACCACTGGTGGATTTCTTCCTCTGTGACTGAAAAAAAGAAAAGAAAGACATAAGTTTGTAAACAATCACGATATTTATTCATTTATTTTCTTGCTTAACACGGCACTTTGTAACATGACGGCATTCATCTTCCAGGGAAAGTCTTTAATAAATTTCGGATCCGATTTTGTCATTATTTCGAAGAAAACTCAGATATAACAATGGTGCCCTGTAGGCAATCATGCTAAATGTGCATCAATACACTTGTCAGAATAACAAAAGATTGTATAATACAGAAATTCTGCAACTAAATTGATGTCAATTGACTACAGGTACAGTGTAACCTGAGTTAACGTCCATCTGTGGAAAGTGCCGCCTTTATACAACAGTCACCACTAGCTGGTAACCATTAACAGATTAATTGTCGAGCAAGCTTTCCTACGTGGTAAAACATAACCACGGCCAAAATTACGTAGAATAAAAAATAGTTCCAATAATTCCGAGTTTGAAAAATAATAAAATTATATAGTATGCGTACATAATTTTTCTGAACGAGTCGAATTATATGCAGAGATACTGTTAGCAAGGAATATTTTGAACTGATTTAAATCAAGAGTGGTACATTCGGATGTTTGTATTTGTACTTGTTATGTTTTTTATAATTGTGTTTTATGTCTGATTTCACTTATATACCGATGGGTAGTTGATCTTACTAATGTCCATGGATTGAGTACCAGTAACCATGCTCTTCACAAATAACTGACAATTTCTACACGAGAATAATCCGGGTTGGTGGACAAATAACCTTCAAACAAATTGTCTCTTGAATATTGTATTCAATAATTTTTCTGTACTTGACAGGAATTTTATCCGAGAAGATTATTTCATTCATAAATTACAACAAAAGCCATGATGAGGGAACAATGTTTTGAGTAAACTGAACTAAAATTGTTGACAATGCTTAGTGCGCCTTGAATTTATAACACTATGAGAAAACACTCACGGCTGATTTCCAGGTGGATTTTAATGTACAAATGTGTCCAATCCAACATCTACTTAGAATACATGTATTCGATTTCTTTGTGTAGATTGATTGTAAGTACAACATAAAGATATTTTACTTGATTGGATTCTTCCAAGAAACGTGTTACGGTGGTTTAAAAATTCAACTACTATTAAACAAAATGTACTCCCAGTTTAGAAAGGAAAGTTATAAAATACGAGCTCTAGTCCATTTCAGGTTTGCCAATGGTCCATTATTATCATATTGCATTTCTTGAATTGTCTTGCACATAATTTATTCTCATTCAAGACATGAAGTATTCACAAAATGAAGTATTTACACCGACTCATTATTAGGTGAGGGATTAAACTGTAAATACATTGAAGGGTTTATTGTGTCTCAATTATCTTAGTCCATTAAAGAAGTTTAATTGTTTTCAGTTCTCTTTTTTATTTACGGTGCAAAATTCTAAGTAGATGATATAACAATAGTTGAATGAATAACAGATGCTTCGTGTAGTTATGGTTTCTGACTAGTAATCACCACGCGTTGTCGACGTATTAGTGGACTACACACATTAGATACTGGAAAGGTCAAAACAATCCTTTGTACTGTGTGATTTCGTAAAATCTACACATAGTATGCATTGCAGTGTTCCCTCTCTTGAATGACATTTTGCGGAGACGTAGATTTTGCGAACACTGTAACGGAGTTTACCGATGTCGCTCAAGAGAGGTGTTCTGTCATACCGGTACTGACTTTTGACTGCCGTTTGTCGTTGTAAGGAGTTGCCCTTCCTTAGAGGGAAAATACGTTGAAATTGCACGGGAGGAAAACGTCCTCGAAAGGGTGAAGTTTAATGAGGGAATACTGTAATTATGCTAATTGGTGGACCGAAGGCCGGTAGTTTGAAATAAAGTAACCAACTAAAATAACTACATATGCTTCAAACCTGTGAACAAAGGCCACCAAAGGTAATCCTGGTTATCAAAGTGTTATTCAAGTTAATGGTTCACAACTCGTATAATCTTGCTCCAAACATGGGCACCAAAACCATAGCTACAAAACATTTCGTATTTTACGTCAAACCTACATTAACAAGCACGCAACATGACGAAGACATCGACATCGATAATTCATCTAAATACATACAATATGGCAACTATTCCCTCATTTGTCATATTCGTCGACCTAAATAGTTCATTAGACAATAACGACATAGGAAGCCATAATGATGTTATGTCGTGGTTCACGCACATTTATGATCAAACATGAGGTTTCAGTGACTCAAACTTCAGTAATCAACAAGTCACTCGGAAATCTTCGGCTAACTACGTGTATCTTACGAGTATTAGTCACAGTGTTCTGAGAACTCCTTAAAACACTGATGACTCAATGGATTGGTAGTCATTGAGATTGTCTTTAATTAGAATCATTTCAAAATGCCCAAATATCCATTGATATTCACTGCAAGATCTTCAAGACAGTCATCAGTGTGTTGTATGCTTGTTTGCAACCTCTTTGGAATATCAGCTGTAAATATTCTAGCGACCAAACATATCAACAGAAAATGACAATGGATTCCATTAACCATAACACGCTGACAAGCCGCAAATAAACTTCCACGACAAACGGCAACAATCATACAACTAAAGATACACGCCATATAAAACCACAAAATCTTCACCAGCCAACATTCAGTATAATCGTATCTCTGATTTCCATGAAATAGTACAAAAACAAACACGGCTTATATTCAATAATAATAAAAAAAATCCTAACACCTAAAAATCAACTATTCAGTCCATTCAGTACACTTGTACTTCAAGCTCACCAACATGGCTTGCAACCTTTGCTACAATATCTACAACACAGTCTGAGAAGTATACTTTGCCAACATGCCCCCCCCCCTCCAAATCTACTCGACACTTCAGATAACCCGTCGACATGATATACTCGTAAATACAGTAAAAGCCAGCAAATCAAGCTGGCTTAGATACACTCCATCCAAATTCGCGACATCGTAAAAAAATTCGTGAACAATCCGTAAAAGTTCCCGTCAACATGATTTACACGCACTCAAACCAAAGTAGTAACATTGTCGAGAAAGGAAAGCTCAGATGCAATGTTTAATCTACAGACAGCAGAAGTTATCATATAAACTCTCGGTATCTTTCACGTCAAACCTCCCTGTCTGATTGTATATATTCTGTTCACTTTTTCCCGGAATAGATAATTACTTGTCAAGTAAACGAAATTATTTGGTAATCAAACAGTTGCTTATTTCTGAAACAGTTTGACACAGAGATGAGAATAACGACTAAACTAACTAGACATTCTCTACCAAAATAATTCTCCTGTATTCCAATAACCTAATCAGTGCAAGTTTTACCACATAATTGTTTTTAAATCAATGTCTGAGACGAGTTGCTGCATCAAATACTACCCCAGCACTTTCACCAGGACTACAGATACGGCTTACGAAAACATGTACCACACAACACGTTCGTGTAATTCAAACTTATTGAAAAATAAGAAAAGAATACACTGGAAGGGAAATTTAACAGCATTGCCGCACCCAGCGCAGAAAACTATAGTCAAACTATAATTAATGTCCAAATGTACTTTATACATAAATCGGTGACCGAGAGTCTCGCAAATCTTTATTTTAACTCTCATACTCATAAGACATCCGTTAAAAGAATACAATATAACGTGTATTTAAGAATTATTACTTTACAGTCTTTATTACTTGTCAGAGTCTCTATTTAAAAGCTGCAAAACGTGTCATTGTAACGGAATTATGATACAGCAAAATTTCATCTAGCGATCACTCTAATGTTATGATTGCTTCATTATAACGATCACTAATTCTTGTACTAGATTTCTATATTTCTTCTATTTTCATAGAAATTATGAGACCACTCCAGTATTTCTGATTCCAAAGTTGTCTTAATATGAAAATTGTGCTGCATACTATAATATTATACAAAGTTATACAAAAAACCATGAAAATATATAATTATTGTAAATAATAATTAAATTTATATGGTTCCAAAGGTGGTCTCAATAAAACGAGGTTTTACTGTACTTTTGATGCAAAAACGTAAACACAACTAAACAGCCCTCACCGTTGATCAATCTTCATTATTTTGTTTTCAATTAATGCCAGAGGGGAAAACAATTCTTATGCCCTTATTTAGTAATTATACATAAGATATCACACTCCGAGATGCTCACAAGTTTTCACCATGACAACTTAATAAAGGAGAAAATGAGTTTTACAGAAATTAGCTAAGTCGGAACGTTTTGTGTGATTCACTAGAACCATACAGATACGTTATATACACATGTACTCACATCTTGTTATTTTGCTAAATTATCTGTACTTCAATAAAATCGACGGATTAATACAGCCCAACTTGTGGTATAATACACAATGTAAACAACGTGCAATATCCTTTTGTGACAATTATCGCAATGGTTTTACTAGGGGTGTAACAATACGGTAAAAACCGTATGGCAATACATTGCAATACGTATTGTTTTTTCGTACAGAAAAGCGAAGCAGGAATTGATGCACATGCACCGTCTTAAATGACTCGATATTATATATTTATATTTGAAATAAATATGTAGTTTCACATTATCTCTTATACAACTGTTTGAATGATTTGTGTAAATTGGACTATAAAAATGCATATTTTGATGTTCACGCGTAAAAGCTAATGATAGAGGCAAATATACATACGTACGCCCACTGATATACATGTCAACGAGTGTCCAGATCAAACACGGGTAGGTATAATGGTCACATCTTCCGGCATTCATGAATATGTAGCGATCAATTTGTTTGTTTGTAAGTTTTTTCTTATTTCTGAGACCATTTAATCGCTGGCGTCGCCATGACTACAAAAATCGGTTCAGAGAAAAACGAACATTGCAATACTAACCGGTATATCGGTTAACCCCATTATATAAAAGAACATTTAATCAAAACGAGTGTGATGTTACCGTGTGGGAGTGAATAGAAAGTCGCTAGAGAACTGTTAATATAGTGTTCTGTATATTTAATGCGTCTAACATGTTTGCCTTTACAAGGAAGCGTGATGATTGCAATTTGGGTAAACCATTAAATGCGACAAAATCAAAAGGAAACTGCACTACTGTCAAATAATTCTAGTTCTCAATGATATCAAATTCAAATGTATACATTCAGGGTATTGATTTTAATACTTAGTTAGCTGTAGATAAATAATAGCAAAGAGAACACATACTAAAACCGGTTTAAAATGTTCTACTGTACTTTGCCACCAGCAACTGGTAAATGCTTTCCATCGGCATGATGTCCGGGTCCATAAAATGCTATCTTAATACACATATGCTTTTAAGTAATATCAATGTTTGCTGCAGAGATTACAATCCGAAAAGATAAGCATGTGTATTAGGGGCATTCATGTCTCTAAATATGATGTTGCAATCTCTTTTTTGGCTGGCTGGCTGGCTGGTTGGTGGTTGGCTGGCTGGCTGGCTGGCTGGCTGGCTGGTTGGTGGCTGGTTGGTGGTTGGCTGGCTGGTTGGTCGTTGGTGGCTGGCTGGCTGGCTGGCTGGTTGGTGGTTGGTGGTTGGCTGGCTGGTTGGTCGTTGGTGGCTGGCTGGCTGGCTGGCTGGTTGGTGGTTGGTGGTTGGCTGGCTGGTTGGTCGTTGGTGGCTGGCTGGCTGGCTGGCTGGTTGGTGGTTGGTGGTTGGCTGGCTGGTTGGTGGTTGGTGGTTGGCTGGCTGGCTGGTGGTTGGCTGGCTGGTTGGTTGGTGGTTGGTTCTCGAGGAAGTTACCGACCTCGTCACTCGTTTCTCTACTTTCTGGTTTGTCTCAAGAAAGTGTCGGAAATGAAGCATATTAGTAGTTGCAACATATCTTCGTTTATATCAGTACCATTGTTATGGAGTGATGTAGAAATATGAAGTGATATTGAAATGATACAAATAAAGTACGGAGTCGAACAAAAAGTACAGTATAAAATGATTCAGACGGTTGTGACGTGAAAAGTCCATCCAAGCTAAATGATAAATGTTTCCTTTTTTTTATTAAATAAAAGTTATCAGATTACCACAGTTATAAATGGTAACAATAATGATGTTTGGGCATATAATACATCATATCATCAACAATGTCTCAATTTTATTCCTTTGATAACTCTAATACACCAAAATTTGCTGAAAAACAACGTTATTAGACATTTTCCATTTAATCCGACTCCCAAATGAGAACAATAATGCCAGTTTCTTAGTGGCAATGATGTGCAACCGGCAATTACAACAGACTGTACATTAATCTCAATGAATGATCATCGACCATATTTATCATTACACTTATTGCTTCCACAACGAGTGTCTAAAATGTCTGGTGTTTTGATACATATTTTATTTACAACGTTCATTTCCATGATTATTCATAACCCAACAATTGTGATCTTTCTGGTAATCATCAATGTCTAACTTTTTTATGTATCATGAACTGTAAGTCAAACGTCGCTCAGTGATCATTTTAAAAAATAAACAACTTTGCCGTAAAAAACACTGAGTTTCGACCCGGGTTTTAACATTTTCCTCTATATTTCAATTTGATAATGAGATCTGTTCAATATTTATGCTTGTTTGTTTGTTTGTTTTGATACTGATTTTTTTTCTGCATAATAATCTGCAATAAAATCTGAAATATTTAAAGCTATCGAAACGCAGCCAACTGTTGTATTGTATTAGAACGTTAAAATAATTGAAAGAAAACATCGATACTGCAAAAGAAACATCAAATGAATTAATAGAAATAAATGAAAACCTGAATCAAATAAATGAAAATATTGGAAACACAAAACATGAAAACAATCCGGCATATTGTTGTTGTTTGTTCTCTCGTGCAAGCGACGTTGTTGCACATAAATAACAAGGAAAACATGGTCATTAATGTCTGAAAAGGTCCAGTAATATCATGTTGCAATTCTCTTAAACATTTTCTCGCACATAGTTTATTCTGCTTTTAGAAACAGAAAACATCCTAAAGCGATGCGGAATGATTAATTAACACTGACAAATAATTGGCTTAGAGACAAAACATCGAAGTCTTCTAGAATGTTATCGTTTCGTAATTGTCCTCGTCCATGAAAATACTTTTATTGTAACAGTTTTGAAGTCCCTTTTAGATCATTGAACACATTTTTACATGGAAGAAATTCTGCAAAATATCATGGAAAGATTTGGAATCCCTGTATTTCTACATCTTTTATTAAACAAATGCTTGCAGAAACCAGAACCAGCTTCAGAACGTTTGATAAATTGAGTTTTCATACCATTCTGTTACACTTTCATTAGTAATTTAATAATAACTCTAACCAGATCGGTAAAAGTGTCGCTGAAAACATATAAGAAATTACCCAATACATTATTCAAAAAACATGGTTGGCTATTTTACCTAGTAAATTGCAGCCCAGGGATTATGATAATTATTGCACACACAACTTATTGTTTAGCAGATCAGTAAAATCTAAACACTGACTGAAAATATAGTCCATAATGTTTTCAAGTAAAATGTTGGGCAAATACAAATGATTGAAATCTAAATAATACATAATTATGTTCCCACATTTTATAAACCAATGACGTTTGAGCATTCCAACATAATTATTTTTTTAACCTTTTTTCAGCATAATTGATTGTGCTGCTAAAACTTATATAGTTGTCTTTATTGAAGGGTTACAGGATGACTTCAATTTATTTTAGGGATAGGGGAATGATGTTGGCTCAGTGGTCCGTCATTGAATGTAAACGACGGTTAGTGCTTTTCAGGATTTTTGTTGTTTACTTATAAGTTAATGAAGTTATGAAATATACCGCGTACAAATTCAGTACTCAATACTTAGGCTTAAAAAGTTTTACCAACATGTCTTAGGACGTCTTAACTTTCCGTTTACCCGACCGACCATACTTTTTTTGCCGAATCTAGCCTTTTTTGGGTCTCGGACATTTTTTTCTTTCCGATATTTCATTTTTATATGAATTTTATCTCCAAACTAATAAATGTGTTTGACCTACCGATCCCATATCTTGGGGAAGTAAGCAGATACCATTATATTCTTGTCTTTTTGCCCTGCGTCGAATGTCATGAACTCTATTTTTAATATCCGGGCATTTTTCTCGTACAATGACAATCTACCAGAGGCGTAGACAACAAAACAAACAGTCATTTGCTGCGATAGTGAACGATTTTATTTCCGAACTTTAACCGGGGCCTCCGTGGTCGATTGGTTATGGTCTCTGACCTGTAATCACGAGCCCTTCACCACTGTGAGTTTTAGTTCCACCCGAGACAAAATCAAACTTTCACATGTGAGGAAGCTGTCCAGCTAGCTTACGAAAGGTAGGCTGTTCTACACCGGTGTAAGTCTGGGGTCTTCTGTTGTTATAGCCAGAAACTTACCAAATTACCCTAATGGTGCGACGTTAAAATGCAGTGAAATTTATAATTATATTTCTCTCTCATTGGGAAGTGCAGGTGTTTCATATGATTTTTTTTGTTTGTTTTACTATAAATTCAAATCATCTGAGAATCAGGGAGATACAAACATTCTCCCCTCATTTC
The DNA here is from genome assembly GCA_008271625.1 of Lutraria rhynchaena. Classification (NCBI taxonomy): domain Eukaryota; kingdom Metazoa; phylum Mollusca; class Bivalvia; order Venerida; family Mactridae; genus Lutraria; species Lutraria rhynchaena. The sequence continues at coordinate 80,413 of VIBL01000365.1, forward strand.
AGATTATCGTCAGAATAGAATATAACTTGTCAAGTAAATGTAATTATTCGGTGATCAGGTGGAAGCTGATTTCTCAGTCAGTTTGACAATCTGATGACAACATATTCCATACCTAACAGACAGTTTCCCGAAGTAAGAAAACAAGATTTGCATAATTTAAAGGTAACGGCTCATCTTTGTGATAAAAATCATGCATGAACAATAACAAACGGTCAAGTGCCATCATGTGTATTTATGAATACAGAAATATAGGCACTGAATTATTGTATAATTCCATTCCATTGATAAATTTATATATAACTATATAATGATAGTTTTCAACGACCTGAGTAAAGACAATAAGATGCAGTAAAGTATTACCTCACATTGCGACCACCTTGATATAACGCCCACTTATTTTTGGACTTGTTTTCAACTCCCCTATAATTCAACTTGATTATGAGACCACCTCATTATCACGACCGATTTTCCAGGTCCCACAAACGGTTTTAATATCGAGGTTTTACAGTGTAATCTAGATTTAAAGACCAACTTTTGTCTCCAGAAATCTGTCTCATAATTGGGGCAGTCTCAAAATCAGGTTAAATTACACGGAAAATATTGGAAACCGGTCGGATAGTTGATGGTCGTTATGATTAACGTGTCGTAATAATGAGTTGGTCGCTAAGTGAGGTTTTTGCGGTAATACAATATTTTCAGTTTTTGAATACTTCGAAGGTTACTGTTTATAATGATAGCTTATAAAGGTGATCTTCAGATTTTTAAATGTAAGTAATCATTACAAATCACGGCAAATGCCTTTAATCACTGATGGTTCTTGCACATAAATGTCTTCAATGCAATCTCCAGGATAAGTTGAAGCACCACATGATGCCAATCCTTCAAAAACAGTCATCAAAACTATTAAACCTCGTACAAGATGCATACAAGGTGTGCCCATGAATTACCAAGAAACACCACGCCCCAAAACTCCATCGTACCATTAAGACAACATAGCCATAATAAACCACCACGACAAACACACTACATCAACATAGACATATAGCACCATACAAACACATAAACACGCCAACCCACCACCAACAAATTTGAACCCAATTCCCTAAATTCCACAATATACAGTTAAACTTGTGTTTACAACCACATCCGAATAAAGACCATCCTGTGAATAAAAGCCATTCTTTGAAAAACCGTCATGGATTATTTAGAACAAATTGCCCTATGTGAGTAGACAATTTGTCAGTAAAGGCCATATTTTGTCTTTTCCAAGGGTGACCTCTGTTCATAGGTTTGACTGTAGTTCTAAAATATGAGGCCGAGTACTTTAAAGGTAAAATAATAGTTTTATTAAATGTATTATATTGTAACACCTTATACAATTAGATTAAACAAGGTAAGGACAGACTTCTGGAACACACCTGATTCATATTTCACCAAGAGACCCCCTCATTATTAAGACAATCGCATTATTACGACCACTTAGTTTGATACCGATTTCAATAGTTCCTCCTACATCATACAAGACGTGTTCTGATTCTCTTTGTTATGAATACTTTGTTCAAAGGTTTGATTGGATAGTATGTTCTCTTTGTTATGAATACTTTGTTCAAAAGGTTTAATTGGATAGTATGTTCTCTTTGTTATGAATACTTTGTTCAAAGGTTTAATTGGATAGTATGTTCTCTTTGTTATGAATACTTTGTTCAAAGGTTTGATTGGATAGTATGTCCTCTTTGTTACGAATACTTTGTTCAAAGGTTTGGTTGGATAGTATGTCCTCTTTGTTACGAATATTTTGTTCAAAGGTTTGGTTGGATAGTATGTCCTCTTTGTTACGAATATTTTGTTCAAAGGTTTGATTGGATAGTATGTTCTCTTTGTTACGAATATTTTGTTCAAAGGTTTGGTTGGATAGTATGTTCTCTTTGTTACGAATATTTTGTTCAAAGGTTTGGTTGGATAGTATGTTCTCTTTGTTATGAAAACTTTGTTCAAAGGTTTGGTTGGATAGTATGTTCTCTTTGTTATGAATACTTTGTTCAAAGGTTTGGTTGGATAGTATGTTCTCTTTGTTACGAATATTTTGTTCAAAGGTTTGGTTGGATAGTATGTTCTCTTTGTTATGAATACTTTGTTCAAAGGTTTGGTTGGATAGTATGTTCTCTTTGTTATGAATATTTTGTTCAAAGGTTTGGTTGGATAGTATGTTCTCTTTGTTATGAAAACTTTGTTCAAAGGTTTGGTTGGATAGTATGTTCTCTTTGTTATGAATACTTTGTTCAAAGGTTTGGTTGGATAGTATGTTCTCTTTGTTATGAATACTTTGTTCAAAGGTTTGGTTGGATAGTATGTTCTCTTTGTTATATTTTGTTCAAAGGTTTGGTTGGATAGTATGTTCTCTTTGTTCAAAGTTCAAAGGTTTGGTTGGATAGTATGTTCTAATTGATTTGTTTCTTGTATTCGTTATGACTTCTCCTATTCATGGTTCCTTTATGAGTCATATCGGCATGGAAAAACGAAGGGTTTTCATTAAATCTGCGTCGGAGTCGTAGCCCCGTCAGTTCCTACTTTCACTTTGTAAAGTTTCTGAGGGTATACAGTAAAACACGGTTATAATGAACCCGTATGTTGAAGAATCGATCGGATGCAGAGAACAATTTATTTCCCCCCAAAACACGGCCTGGATTTCTTTATCACGGATATTGGGAATTATGAACACAATGAACTAATTATTCGGGTCCCCAAAGATTATAACCGTGTTACGCTGTATTTCTTTAACTACTACTATTCTTAAACATTCGAAAATGTTTTTGCTATTATCTGTACTTTATTATTAATGCTAAATGTGCAAATGACAGAATGCAGGCCTTATTGTCTAAGAAGCACAATTACTCCGTTTCCATTAATCTCAATAAATGAATCATTCTTCACACCCTTATTTAGTAATTATACACAATATGAACACACAGAGAACATCACATTTTTCACTACGTCAACACGATATGGTGGTAGAATATTAGTTAGCTATTCCGGTAGTAAGTGTGTGATGACACGTGTCCTTCAAGTTTCAGCCAGACACCATACTGAAACACGTTCTACCAATACCTGACCTTGTGTCTGAGCTTTTGTTTGTGTCCGTTCTAGAGGACAAAGTGTCCAAAACATTTAAAGATATTCGTTCAGGTCAAGTTTCGTGTTTTGATGAGCACTTTATTTGAAGTTGATGTCGATCTCATACTTAGCTATAACTTAATGATTTCGATGTTTCTACGTGTATTGTTCTCATTGTAGACATCGTCTTTATTGCTAGTTGAGCTCACGTTACTTCTTACACAATCAGCCCGGCCAACAAACCTATCAGTGTGGTTCACAACAATAATTTCACAACAACAGACAGTAAACAGAGCATCGCAAAAGAAAACCTGAACAAAAAGCACTTAAATACACACACGATGAGCGAATGCCTGTGTTAGCTATTACAAGAATGAACATTAAATAAAACATATGATTCTGAATTCTCCTGGTACAATTGTAACCATGATAGTATCAAAATAACAAAATCACCTCCTGATTTCTATTAAGATGTCTCAATGTGTAACAATTATCATTATACACATATTCCGTTGAAAATTCCCTATGTTCAACATAGTCCATTAACCGTTTCCATAATGGAAAGTGATGTTGTCAGTTTCTAAGAGGCAATCAATGACATAAAACGGTTAAAGCATTTCGTAAATCATTAGCCATAAATAGCAACTGAAACCCAGTTATAGTGAATTCTTGGAGACCAGAACAATTACTTTACATTGTCCGATTTTTTCACAGTTCACAGTTTTCCGAGTTCATTATATCCGTGTTTTACTCTAATAGCAGGCAAACAGCTATTGCAGACATATTCCATTTAATCAAACTCTCCAATGAGAGCGATACGGCCTCTTATCTTAGTGCTGATAATGTACAACAAACCATTAGCTGAGTCTGCACATTATCATTAATATGCAGTAATTGAACATAGTTTTCATAACAGTAATTGCTTCTTCATCGAATTACTGAAAATGTCTACAGTTTCCAAACACATTATGTCAGCAACACTTATTTCTCTTATTCGATATATCGCCAGAAACATCACCATCTGCATTACCAACACTGTCTATACTTCTAATTAAAACCCTTTGAGTATACAGAGGTATGATCACTGAAATATAATCACTTTCTATGCGAGCATAATATTACAGTAGGGAATTACTTGACGTGTCTTGCATTTTAGTCTTCAACATTTAATTGTACGTCTAGTACGGTTTATTTTACAATGACAGTTTTATGCTGATATTGCAATTATTAACTTTAAGATTTCCAACACCGCTAAAAGCCGGAAAAGTCACCATGTGGCTCCGTCCGTTCTTGATTCCTAAACACAAAACAAACCACGAATTAAATGAAAACTTCAGAATGTCTTGGACACTAATTTGTCTTCACTGCAACCTGTCCCGTGCGTCTGCGTGCAGGCAGACTTTGGTTTAAGACTGATTATCCACATATCCAGTGTTTGGAATCACGTGATTTCAGTACAGAGCTGATAGAAATACCTTGATTTAGGGGTTGGATTTAGCATTTCTTGCCGACTTGTTTTCTGAGTCACGTGGTTCCCGCACAGATATCATACGGAAACAACCGACGACTGATTTCAGCATGATCCGCGGGTTACTCGATATTAGACTGACTAGACTAAGCGATTGACGTCTTGTTCTCCGCACAAACTGTTTGATTATTTAATCCGTAGCCGTCCTATTACAGTATCGCCAAAGAATCATCCAGGAATGTTCTACTCACGTAAAATTAACAAAATCGTCGATTCCGTCATAAATTTCCACCTCGCTAAGCCATTATAATCCTGTAAGCTTCATCCAATGAAATGTCTCATTTCAAACAAACGGGACAAAGGTCACAGAATCATAATATCTAGAAGTTTCAATGTGATGATTTTTATGAGTTGTACCTGAACAGAACATTCCCGAATTATATTTTTGTGCTGTATCAGTGTATTTTAGTGATATTTTGGTGTGTATGCATTGTTATTACTGTACCTGTTGTTTAAATGTGTATTTAGTATGGTGATTCTGGTTGATTTGGTGTTCGACTAATCGAAATTGACAATTTTTAGGAAGGAAAAGATGAAATATTTGCTTCATTGTTTTGAATTGGACTAAGTGTTTATTGGTTATATGTAGTATAATGTATTAGTTATCTGTAGACACCAGTTATTAGAAATTTGAGTTATTTCTGAAAAAAGTTACGTAGTGTTAAACAAACTTGGTACAGAAACTGTCATTTCGGAAGTTGTAAACCTTATATATGTGTTAATATATTGAGTGGTTTTGGTCTGTATGGCCTTTTTAGGTCTAAAACACCTTTATACGCCATCCCTTCAACGTGCTAGCCCCCTATGGTGAGTATATTTATCTTGTCTTTAATTGAATAACGGCTTTGAACATTACCTTCATGGAAATATTATTATCTGAGAAGATATCAGGATCAACAACACGGTACAACTGGCACAAATAAATTCACACAAGTAACATGATTTTTTTACAAGAAAATGATTCCTAGATGAACAATTAAACCACGCAAATATATCGGGTTTTAACATATTTGAAATAAATCGAAACACATCCCTGTTTTATCCTCATAGGTGACGTAAAGTGTTATCATGAAATGAAGTAAATGAAAACTTTTCCAAACCGAAAACTTTTCTAACCCGAAACTTTTCCTGGTCAATACAAGCCTGGACCAGAGGGATTCCACTGTATATACGACATCGTCATAAATCAATTAAGCACAAAAAAAAAACTAATTAGAAACGCTCTACTAATTATACTGATTCGCAAACAGTCCAATAACGTAGAACTTTAATAATCCTTGTCTATAAGTATTGACCAGTTCAATGACAGATACACTAAAATATAATTAAGTGTGGAAAAGCTATTACAATGCAGAGAACAAAATATTTTTAATTACCATGAAGGGGAATAATTTACAAATAAACACTCTACACGGAACGTTTAAATCAGTCAAATTGAGAACAACATTCAGGATGTCAGAAAGCTGTGCAGGTAGAGATGTGAAGGATCATGTGGACAGTCAGTTCATGTTTTGACGTTTGTGTTTTGACTGATTTTGAAGGGAGGAATGTTGCGTAATCGCTTAAAAGTACAAACAAGCAAACTAGTGAGCTTACAAAAACAGGCAAGTAAAGAGGCACACAAACAAGCAAGTAGTCATACAAACAAAAGATCAAGATAGCACACAAACAAACAAGTAGTCACATAAACTAATAAGCAAGATAACACACAAACAAACAAGTAAACAGACAAACAAAAGATCAAGATAGCACACAAACAAATAATAGTCACACAAACAAAAGATAAAGATAGCACACAAACAAACAATTAGTCATACAAACAAAAGATCAAGATAGCACACAAACAAACAAGTAGTCACACAAACAAAAGATCAAGATAGCACACAAACAAACAAGTAGTCAGACAAACAAAAGATCAAGATAGCACACAAACAAACAAGTAGTCAGACAAACAAAAGATAAAGATAGCACTCAAACAAACAATTAGTCATACAAACAAAAGATCAAGATAGCACACAAACAAACAAATAGTCACACAAACAAAAGATAAAGATAGCACACAAACAAACAATTAGTCATACAAACAAAAGATAAAGATAGCACACAAACAAACAATTAGTCACACAAACAAAAGATCAAGATAGCACACAAACAAACAAGTAGTCAGACAAACAAAAGATCAAGATAGCACACAAACAAACAAGTAGTCAGACAAACAAAAGATCAAGATAGCACACAAACAAACAACTAGTCACACAAACAAAATATCAAGATAGCACACAAACAAACAACTAGTCACACAAACAAAATATCAAGATAGCACACAAACAAACAACTAGTCACACAAACAAAATATCAAGATAGCACACAAACAAACAACTAGTCACACAAACAAAATATCAAGATAGCACACAAACAAACAAGCAAGCGAGAAAGCAGAAAAAAAAACAACCACAAAAAATCGTATCATTATGTGTTAAAGAAGATATAAATGGCACGTTGGTTTATGCCACAATTTTGAATTAACCAACATACTCCAAATACGTCCTAACTATCTCTTGCTAAACTAAATTAAGAAACTAGTGTCACCAAAAGTTAATTAGATCCAATCTAGAAATACTGGTAATTAAATAATTAGCCCGCGGGTTGAAAGCCAGAAATAAGTATGTCAAAAAAAGAAAAGGAACTGAACTAATTTTAATTTTTAATTGTTTAAACAAACAACACTTGTATGCAATGTTCTACCCGGAAAAGCAAAAAAAAAGTAATTTTAAACTTAAACACGTATATGCACTGTTTGTGATAGAAAAGCCAAAAACACTAATTGAAATATTTTAAAACTGTTTAATTGTTTGAAACTATAGCAAACATGTGATGTTCTATGTGGAAAATGTAAATAACAACCACAAGGCGTCTACTTAACATCAATTTCAAATCATTTATCTCAGGATAGGAACGTCCAGGGATTTCAACATAAATTGGTCTGTAGAAACACAATATTTATCTGATGTTTATAATCCTCGTTTGAGTTTCTTTCTATGCATATATAGTTTTAAGCTGCAAATATAATTCACCCAACTAAACGTTGCAATACGATGGTACATGCCGAGTTCCTTAAGAAACGAATCCTCGATAATAAAACCAACTTTTGAACCAAACATGAGGCATATAATAGAGCTGGCCTCATTATCCAGCTGTAGTATAGATAATCGGTTCGAAAGGGGTAGGTTCACTTAGGCCCCAAAATGACCCCTGACTGTTTACGGTTGTTTTTTTGCACTGACTTTGATTTCTAAGTGAGGTTTCACTGCTTAGCTAAATTCAATCTTTGTTATTATCAAAAGACGGCTGTTTTACTTTTCCGTGCAATCATTGCCTAATGAAGCTTGTGTCCGGATGCGAAAAGGTCGTTAAAATGGGGCCTAGTCCTTTAAGTCTGATTAACACTTTGCACAAATTGAAGGTTCAGCAGACAGGGTTATGCCAGTTTAATGTTACTTACTTGTATTCTATAACAGTAGCACATTCGACTTGAGCATTTAGCTTTAATCAAATCAACATATTATTTCCTCAGTATGAAATTCGCCGGCGCAATTTTATGTTTCAATGTGTTATATGACGAGAGAAGGTAATAGGCTGTTACATGTTATATGTTATATGTATCAACTGTGTTTTATGACTGTAGTATAAGTTAATCGAAAAACATTTGTATTGTTTCACACACGCAGCTTTACGAGGTTTTTACGCCTGATTCCAACACTATTTCAGTAATATACCATTTGAAAAGCCTGCTCTTACGTAAATATTATTTTCTTGTTTTTACGTCTGTTTTATCAGCCTTTCAGTAACATACCGGCAGACAGTAACCCTAACCAGGGTGTCTGAATTCTGTACCACTGCTAGTCTTGTCCTCAGGTACTAACTGCCATTTTCTCCGCTTGAATCAGCCGAACCAGTGATCCAAGATTAACTACATAAAACATATTGTCTTGACCTAAGACATATTGTCTTCAACCAAATCATCATGTATCTCTCAAAATAACCCCTGGGTTAAATACAATACGGTCAGAGATCCATATGATATTCCGTGACAAAGCAACACATTTAATGACAACTTCGATCTTGATTTCTTTGATTTGTGTTTGAATTACTTAAGTATACATTGTATAATATGATTAACTGTATATTTAATCCCAAACTGAATTTGACGTTTAAAACAAAAGTTATGAGGAACCCTTAAATTTTTAAGTGGAAGTAACTCAACTGTCATATTTCGTGGGTCTCACTAAGGATCATTTAGTTCCCTGCATTGTCTGACCCAGTTATCTGTGGAGGTCATGGTTTGTTTATTCTGTGTTTCATTTGTTGCCTGAATCACATGAATACGTCACATGCATACGTCAAATGTACACGTCACGTGTATACGTCAAATATATACGTCATATCAGTCACATGTATATGTCACATGAAAACATCACATGTATACGTCTTATATATATCACATATACACATCACATGTATACGTCACATGTGCACGTCACATTATTGTCTAGATCTGTATACAAATTTCTTTTAATTGCACGAGACCGAGTGACGATCGGGACCTTCTGCCGGGGTGACACCGCCGAGCAATTACAAATTCGACAAATATTACCCATATAAGATGAGGGTCATTGTAGACCAATGGCGAATCGACAATCATGACATCACTGATTAACTGCAAGAGGAGACTTTCTGTGGAAGGCACATAATAATAACGCTGTGGAACATTATAGGTCGTATGAGACACAAAGAAGATTCTAAGTATTGCTCCAAGCACTTTGTGCGCATCAGAATACAAAATTCACCAGAAACGTTCGGGTTGTTGATGATATTTGTCTCGAGCGTTGTTACCGCTCTATAAACAATCTCCAACCGCCTCCGACGCCACGAGCTACGCAGTTATTGCAGCAAATCGTTTTCTTTGTTACAAAATTCGGATACAGATATCGACAACTGGCAATTACAGCCTAAGATACGACCAGATGGTAGTGTAAACATTTGCTGGATACCTTATTATGCAGTTGGTGCGCGCGTGTTTTTCGCGGAAAATATTTTTCTTTTTTGCGTTTAAACAGTTCACGGAGAGAAAATTACACACGGTCCGAGTTATCGTAGAGAAGCAATCTAAGAATCGTTTGTGGAGGTATCTATGATTGTTGTTTTTATTGGTTCTTTCGAAAATGGTTTTGAATGTAAACAAATACAGAACAGATGCTTTGTGTTTCGACTCATGAATCATAAATCAAATTACACATAATAAACAGATAAACAGATATATACCAAAATGATTAGATTTAAACACGTTTTCATCGTGTACACATAAATGTACAATACAAAAGATGATGTTGTATGGAACAACCACATCTAAAGATATTCTATGCTATAAAGCAACTTTGATACACAGGCACATATGTAACAATTTATATATATATAACAATGACACTACATGTTGATCAAAGCCCTTGAAATATCTCTATTACAGCAACAACATTGATATCAAAGTCTTACAAACGTAATTACACAACAAAAACAACAATTATAACAAAAGTTCCAACAGTAATAGTAACAAAAATACGGTAAATGACTGTTATAGTGAAGTGTTTATTTTCCCTCGAACGCACCTCCTTTATTTCATGGTTATGGATATTATGAAATATGGAAGATATAATGAAGTAATTATTTCGTTTCCCAGTAATTCGCTATAACCAGGTTCTACTGTATCACTATTTACATTCTTGTCGCAATAAATCTGCTATTAGCGAAAGCGGCTCTTTATTGCTAACGCACGACGCTCGCTTCATAAATTGCATGTCTGCAGCATTTTATGACTACGTCTCTTTATAATTCACTAACAGCAAACATAATTGTAGTTGATACATCCATTTTATACCTCTGTTTACTTAAAATTATAGAATACTTGTTTTTTATTCAACATGATATATTGGTAATGCAAAATTTCGTAGAAATATTGACAAGTATTTGTTTTATAATTAATACTTGAATCGTTTAAGTAACAAGACTGCAATCGAAAGACGTAGAATTAGATTGAACAGTGTAAATCGTATAATTTGGTACAAACATTAGACAATACAAGATTTGGTGTCATTTCGATGAATAAATACTGTCAAAATCTGTATTTTTTATTTTGAACAATTCATTTATCACAATATCCGTCGCCTTTCCTTGCATAATATTTTTCACTACAATGATAAGTGTAGGTGTCCCTAAATTTTCGAATGAGACATTTCCTGTATCATTGTCCTCACTTTTTAGGACTAGTCCAAATTATCTGAATGTGGAATTTCGCTCTGTGCTTGCTTTAACAGACGCTATTCTGTGATGTGATGAACTTTAATATGAACGGTTATCGGTTCTGTTCTGTATCAGTGTTGTATCGTTTATTGATAAACCAAAGAAGCTGTAAATCTCGGATGTTAATAACGTGTTCAACGCATGATTTATCCATCTATCTACAAAAGAAGGCATTTCGTCCAACAGTAAACAAGATGTGTTAACCAAAGCTTCACTAACTGCACGTGTGAAAATCTGCACGTGTGAAAATCGTTAAAAGCGTACATGAGTCTAACCATAGTTATATTATGGCTAAGCTTAGGCCTTCTTATACCTAATACTTAGCCCTTCTTTCGTAAACTATTATTTATAAGATAGTTAAAATAAACTCCTCAATCAAGGATGTAAAAATTATGGAAAGAATTCTTCTAAAAAAGTCAGCTGGTTCCACTTGTTAGTTTTCTGCATACATACTTACACGAACAGAACCACAAATAATGACAGCAAATATCTAAAAAAACGAGAACATCATCGCATTCCCTTCTGACTGTTTCCCAGTTTCTAATGAACGTAATTTCACATGTGCCTCACTTCAGTTTATTTTTGTCTTTACAAATGGTGCAACAAACAGTACAGTGCAACCTCACCAAAGCAACCCCCTTTAATTATGCTTTTGTTGAGTGGTTGTTGCTCTAAAGAGGTTAAATTTATAGTTCAATCATACAGTGGGAAAATTCATACTGATGCTGAAAGGAGGTTGTTGCTGAAGAGAGGGTCGCTCTGTATTATCAAGTTGAAACTCTTACATATCCGAAGGATAATTTAGATTCAAAGAAGACAATGACAACATTAGCCAAGACCAACACAAAGAAACTTGAACTTACTGTTAACACTATTACGAATATATTCGTGTTGTTATCATGTTTACTAATAATGTCTTAGCAATGTTTTATTCTATCAAGCATCGTGTTAAGACTTAGAGAACGAGGTTACAAAACAAGAGCCCCCAACAGGAAACCTACAATATGGAATCAGCTGTACACGTTACGAAATAAATCACACTCAACAACGTCAGATGTTGCTTCTAAATCCAGAAATGTAATTAAATAACATTAGTGCCAGTTGTGCTAGATTCCGCTTTGTGTACAGCCGGTTCCATTTTGGTAATAAAATGTTATTATTTGTAAATATGAACATGTCAACACTAGAATGTCGTGATTTCAGTAAGATTTGACATTTGTTTAAATCTTCAGAAGCAATACAATGCTAGAAAAATAAGATGCCTGCTCGCTGATCATTAGGGATTGTGACACACAGCTAACATGTCGCGCCCAGGGATCTACCTTATGAACCCGACGTCCGCAAACCTTACCCACCACCTATTCAGCAAAGCGGACATATTTTTTATGTGATGTTATACATTCTACAGCACGATAAAATCCTCCTAGAGACAGATCGCTTCAATATCAAGACCACCTCATTATAACGCCGAATTACTTTCGGAACAATTTTGCAATATATCCCCTGTGTTTCCACTTTATTATAATTATAAGGATCATTAAATTAAGGCCACGATGTACCGAAGGTGGAGTTTATATCTAGGTTTCGTTTTTCACGTTATTGACATGTAAGCCATGGTAATTGATAAACCGTTTATCACAAGTGGCGTAGCTTACTATGCTCTGCAATGGTTGACATAGACATAACTTTTTCCGGGCTTTAACGTCGCACCAACAGCCAAGGTCATTTGATGACTTTTCAAGCTTTATGAGTGGGGTAAGACCCTGTGCACCTAGGTACAACCAACCATCCGTTAATTATTTCTCACATATTAAGATTGTTTCAGGTCCCGGATGGTGTTCGAGCTCACAGCGGTGAGGGGCTAGTAATTACGAGTCAGAAACCATAGGTGTTGCTTTGGAGAGATTAAACTGTGCTATGTTTATTTGTACACAGTTATACGCTCGAGGTCTGTTTGACAGACTTCTGATGATGACTAGAAAGTAATTATTTAATCATTTTGAGGAATCTATTCACTATTCTACATGAAGCATGGTGTAGACGAAGATGTTTAGTTGACGGTTATTCGTAAAAGAACCTTGAGGTGAAACCGGTTCACCTTACCTGTTTTCCTGGACTCTGTACTAACCAGTACTAACTTACCCTTCCACATATAGAGGAAAATCGACATTTTTGTCAAATTTTCTTAGAAGGGTATGACCTGCCGCGACCAGGATAATATGCATGTACACATGTATTTATATATCACAAATACAATTTCAAATAACACATATCGGATTAGCATTTGGCCATTTCAAACCGAATTAATTTACTGCAATGTGTTTGGTTTTCTATTTTCTTAGAATCATCATTTTTCAAAAAACAAATTGTTTTTCATTATGTGTACATTAATTTTAGACTCACGAAACGAAACACCATGTAAGGATAGAAACACAATCAATGTATTTTTTATGAAATCAATTTATATGCAACCATGACAAACGGAAATAGACCCTGTACAATATAACAAATGTTACTAAGATCGTGGCGCCAATAAGAAATGGTAATTGGTACCTGAAACGTCTACTGTCAGCATGAAATAACAACATAAAACTTAAGTTTGTAAAAGATGGATCAATCGGTTTAATGCTCCCGTGGTGCTCTCGTGAAAATTCTGTATAATTCACTGAGATAAAACAGCAATTAATTGTTTATTTAAAGCTTTCTTAAGTATGTCAGCTCTCCTAATTATACATAAAATGAGGACATTCGAAACGGAAACTTGTGTGTTACTTACGTGTCTCCAACATTTAGCATTTTCCGTTATCTCATTTTATTATGGTGTTTAATGTTACCTACATGGGTAACACGCAGGAATGTTGAAGAATTTACTGTCTGATATCTAATTGATTTACTTGGTATAAATCTTCAACAGTCATCGTTGTTTCATTTTATGGTAGTTGTTTACGTTATTTAAATTATTCTCAAATCCTTTTATGCTTTTTAAAATCTTGTCAAATTATTCTATTTCATAGCTATAGATGTAAGGATTACCGCGATAATTTATTTACTGACACGCGAAAAATTCAATGATACGGAACTAAATTGGTAATTGGAAATTCTCCATTTTGAGAAACAAATAAGAAACATCAAAACGACACAGTAATGTTTCTGTTTGTATTTTAATGAATTCTGCTTAGCACCAGACATTGCATACTAACTTAAACCATAATAGTGAAGTTGTCTGTTTATCAAGTTAAAATACAGAAGAAATGTAGAAACAAACCGGAAAATAAACATGGAGGTTTTACTGTGATATCATTCAGGTTCGTGTGCTCGAGCCTAACACGGGACACATGTACTTGGTGACGATTTAAGCGAAGATTTATGTCAAAGACCGATCAGAATAAAAAAATCGTTCGTCCTCCAACACTGTTCATCTTCCTCCTACACTGTTCATCTTCCTCCTACACTGTTCATCTTCCTCCAACACTGTTCATCTGCCTCCAACACTGTTCATCTTCCTCCTACACTGTTCATCTTCCTCCTACACCGTTCATCTGCCTCCTACACTGTTCATCTTCCTCCTACACCGTTCATCTTCCTCCTACACCGTTCATCTGCCTCCTACACTGTTCATCTTCCTCCTACACTGTTCATCTGCCTCCTACACCGTTCATCTTCCTCCTACACTGTTCATCTTCCTCCAACACTGTTCATCTTCCTCCTACACCGTTCATCTTCCTCCTACACTGTTCATCTGCCTCCAACACTGTTCATCTGCCTCCAACACTGTTCATCGTCCTCCTACACTGTTCATCTTCCTCCTACACTGTTCATCTGCCTCCAACACTGTTCATCTGCCTCCAACACTGTTCATCTGCCTCCAACACTGTTCATCTGGAGAAGTTGGCATTTACTAGGTTTGTATTAGTACAAAATAAAGGCCACCCTGTGAATAAAGACCACCCTGTGAATAAAGACCACCCTGTGAATAAAGGCCACCCCGTGAATAAAGACCATTCTTTAAAAAACCATCACAGATTATTTAGAACAAACTGACGTTCGAATAAAGGCCGCCTGTCTATAAAGGCCACATTTTGACTTTCCCAAGGATGGCCTTTGTTCACAGGTTTGACTATAGATTAATTTGCGCCGGCGTTTTAGCTGAAATACGACAGAACGTATGCGTACAACACAAACTATTACAACGATATACATGTAGTATCATAGTATAGTGTAGTATCATAGTATAGTGTAGTATCATAGTATACTGTAGTATCA
The DNA here is from genome assembly GCA_008271625.1 of Lutraria rhynchaena. NCBI lineage: Eukaryota > Metazoa > Mollusca > Bivalvia > Venerida > Mactridae > Lutraria > Lutraria rhynchaena. Next base: position 95,669 of record VIBL01000365.1, read on the forward strand.
TAGTATCATAGTATAGTGTAGTATCATAATATAGTGTAGTATCATAGTATTGTTATACAGGTGACTGTAGGTATGAGTTATTTTATACTTTTGTGTCACAATCTCTAGATTCACATACGTGTGCAGAAAGTATACAAACAATTTTTGCAGGATGCAATCTGTTTCTTTAAAGCGCACAATTTTATTGTCCGATTCGTATTCCCCCTGACAGCATTAAGCATGTAAGACGCTAATAACTCATACTAATAACATCGTTATTATCCTTATATTCGTTAATATGTGTTAAATATGTTTCAATATTTCCTCATCGCTGCTGGTAATAACATATCCGCCAATGTGATTGATGACGCTTAAAGAAAATGAATGACGCACATTACGTGATCTTTTATTTTAATGATGAGTGTTGTGCATTAAGGCGAAGTTGCTTCGCGCAGTGTGTGAAACTACATATGAGTGCGGTGCAACCTCTCCAGAGCGGCCCTTTCTTGAGCAACAACCTGCCTTCAACAACAGCATGATTTCTGTTCGATTTAGCTATTAATTTAACCTCTAGAGCAACAACCTCTCAACAGCAACATAATTTTGCTAGACTCAATCGGTGTTGCTTTGGAGAGGAGGCTCTTCTATATTTACAGATACGGTTTGGAATATCCAACACGTGGTTCAACAGGTCTGGAAAGGAACGAGACTCTGTCTTTCAAGATAATTCTTTTAGGATACAAAAACGTTATTAAGCGATTATGGAATTATAGACCAACTCCTTGTGACTCGGAGATTCGGGTTCAAATCTCAGTCGCGGCAGGTCATACCCTTCTATGAAAATCTGACAAAAATGTCCATTGTCCTCCATATGTGGAGAGGTTGCCGGCTCCTTTTAGAAGGACAAGTTAGTACGGTTTAGTATACAGTCCAGGAAAACTGGTCGGTGAACCGACCGCCGTAATACTATGAAACTGAAAATTGTTGAAAAACCTAGTGGAAAAAATAGATTAACTGCGACATAAAATTGGTTGCAGGATGAAACAAGCACAAAACGTTTGAGTACTTGTGAAGTTATTGCTTTTTAATTATGCTCATCCATGCCGTTATTTCCATTTTAAATCTGTTTCAGTCGATTAGAAAATTTCTAAATTTCTAAATAAAATTCAACAGGAATTATCGAATAAAGTATTATTACGATTGTGCTGCATGAATAATTAAACCATTAAAGGAACTATCCTTTATATTGTCTGATCACGTTCTAAAGCCGCAGTAATTATCTTGACGGGGGAACACGAGTAGAGACGTCACTTACACGAGAAGAGACATCACTTACACGAGTAGAGACATCACTTATACGAGTAGAGACATCACTTATACGCTTAGAGACATCACTTACACGAGTAGAGACATCACTTATACGAGTAGAGACGTCACTTACACGAGTAGAGACATCACTTATACGAGTAGAGACGTCACTTACACGAGTAGAGACGTCACTTATACGAAAAGAGACGTCACTTATACGAGTAGAGACATCACTTACGCGCATCAATCGCTTCAGTACCATCTGTTTTTACGAGCCAAATATTAACAACGACCCACATACACAGAAAAAATAGCACCAATACTCGCGCGGCCAAGTCAAGTCAAATATTTCTTTATTGTCGGTATACACAAATTTAACATGGAAAAAAACATAAGTTAAGTGTAGCTTTTAACCGACGGTTAAATAAACATATTTTAAAGTGTCTGGTATACAATTTACCGTGCAATCGTAGTCTCCATTTTACCTTATTACGGCCAAAAACAATTCAAAATGAATTTCAAATCAGTGTTACATATCTATTGCTATAATAGACACAAGTAGTCCCACGTTTGAAGACCAATCGTGCTTACAAATTACATTTCCTTTTTTACAATGTTAATCTATGTAAAGAAGTTTTATTAGGGGGACTAGCATAACAAGTGTGTTTATTTCACGAAATAAATCTGGTATGTATGAAACAATTTTAATGTATTCATCGTTGTGTCATTTTGTATAATTAAATACCAGTTAAATCGTACAGTTGGAAAATGTTGAGGTTTTTGGTCTAGAGAAGGTCGCTCTGGAGAGGCTACACTTTACTTACATACCATAGTTAATAGGATTGTAGATCAGCAGGCCTGTGGCGGTCCAATATGATCCACGAGTCCGGACTAACAATTCACAAATCAAACGACGAATCTTATACCAAAGAGAAAATATAACATAATTTTTATTTTATGTTGCCACGTTAGAATACCTATGAAACTGAGTATTAAAACAGGATATGCAAGTCTGATACTAAAACTTATTCTTCATTTTCATAAACAATGAACTGGACATGAGAAACAAGAAATCACGCGATTTTATCAGTGAGAAGCATCATTAATATTGAATCTTGGTACAATCTACCCTGGCTACAGGAACGTATCAGTATTGGATATCTATATCATACTTCCTGAATGAAAAAAAATGTATAAAGTTTACACTTATTTATCAAGATCGCGATCCTTCTATCTCAGACGAGGAGAGTACTCCAGCTCGACTTTCAGGTTTAAATCACGATTATCCAAGTACTCGGACACTTGTTAAAGCCCTGATAGTGAGAGACAAAGGATAATTGTTTGTGATATAGTGCAACTTGTCTTGCGGTATACTTTTCTGCCATCTGTATGAATTGTACACTTGTATACTACACAGTCACGGAATTTCAATAAATAAAATTCGCACTCCCATATATCTAGTATCATTGAAGTGAATCATGTTGGAACATGTTAGAAATGAAATAACATTTTAACATTTTGCTAGAGCCGTAGTGTTTACACGGTTGACAAATCGTAATAAACAAGCACCACCTCCAAAGTTTTAGTCTTAGCAAGTTTATTCAGTCCATATTTGCGTACAGGTGTGTTAAGCAATGTCAAATAATACGCTTTATGTAGTTGGAAAAGATTTTTCTAATTTGTAATCATGACTATGATTTTATCTTACGTAGTTCATCAGCGTTGGTGCACGTAAAACAATCGCATACTCGGACAATGCGGTATTCTAAAACACAGACAACATTAACTCCTTGCTTTTAATTATTATCAATAATCAGGTAATCTATGAGATTTCAAGGAACATTTAACGTACTGTATTGAATACAGGATCGCTGGCTGTTTTTATCAAGTAACAAAGATAACAAAAGGTTCACATTTTTCAAACTAAAAACTGTTAAAACTAGTGGCAAAAAAGACGTAGACGCCGATGTCTACATTAATGTCTATATCATTAACTCCAATAATAAAACCATTATTTACACAAAAATTCGCCGACCTTATTATTATGGTGGGCGTGGTTACCAAGTTGAAATATTAGCATAAGGAACGTACAGAAACAGGTCTTAAAAGAGGTGGTTGTTATAACAAGGTGTTCATTGAATAGATATGATTACTGAGTGAAGTTTTTGCTGCATCGTAAATCAAGTGAAATGAGAGGTTCATTTGGCAGCCTACCTGGTAAGTGTGGGTTAGTGCGTGAAACATTTAGTGAAAATCTGTTTTCTCTATGTACATAACTATTTTTTTAAAAGAATGAGGATGCATAGAGACTGAAGAATTTATACAAAACAACAAAACGTTCTCGAAGAGAAGAAATCTACTTCAAGTGAATGAGATGATTTTCCTTTGATGGAAATCTTAAACAAGTAGCGATATAATATTTCATATTGTGACTTTCAGCACGATGTTCAATTACCTTTGCCATGATACACTGTCAACTTGTCCGTTAATTGCAATATGGTAATACTAGACCCTTGTAAGCCCTAATGACAAGGTCATTTATACGTGTTCACAGCTACATGATCTACATACAAACAATGAGAACTGTGGCCGGGTGTCGGATTGCTTTCTTGAATTACGTCTTCGATTATGATCAGTAATAAAATATTTTTGCAATAAGCACTTCTGGAGAGCACGCTCGTACTTTATCTTTCTACCACAGTGTTTAATAATGATTTCTTATTATCCGAACCAACAGAACACCTTGAACTTGATAAACCCTTTGTCAGAGGAGTTTATTAAAAACAACCTCATTAGGCCTAAACAAAAAAGGTTTGTTTCCGGTTACATGCCAAAAAAATATGGGTCAGTAGGTAGGGATTTTTCCTTTTACGTTTTATTTTTACATATGCCGGAAACACTGTATGGAAACACTGTATGGAAACACTGAGGTGAAAATTACAATATGGCACTACGATTTGGATGCCGTAAAAACTTTTGAGTCGACAGGTAAAAGACGGGTCGGTCGAGTAACCGGAAACAAACCATTTTTACGCCTTATATTAACGCAATCCGTAAAACCTACATAAGCAAAAGTTCTATGCGTGAGTTGCATCGTTGGAGTTCATATTAAGAGACAGTAATTGTTTACATTGCATTGAAAAAAAATCTTCCTTAATACGTTGTATATGGTTGTTAAGGATGACTGTCTGAACTAAAACCTTTTGTTAAAGACAAGTTGCATCTCATTATGGGATAAATTGTTATACCACTAAGTTCAACAATGTGAGACTTTTCTACTAAGTACATATAATTAATATATACAGCTTATCAATGTTGTACTGATGTAATTCTGTAACGATAAGGCCTAAACAAAAAAGTTGTTTCCGGTTACACGCCCCCCAAAAATATGGGTCGGTAGGTAGTTTTTTTTATTTTATGTTTTTTCCATATATTGTCAACACCGTATGGGAATATGCGCGCTGTAATACTAATGAGTTGTGAAAATTACAATATAACACTAAGATTTGGGTGCCGTAAAAACTTATGAGTGGGCAGGTAAAATATTGGGTCGGTCGGGTGATGGTGCAACATGGACGTTTCAGAACTTCTCTTGGCTACAAACACACTGCAACTAAAATTCTTGTTTCTCGCTTGTTACTGCCTTTAATTAGAAATGATTCAACACAGATAGTCATGACCGTTGTTGTGTCGGTGCATAAATTTACACAATGCTGTATAAGTTGCAAGTATTCGTTTCATTAGTTCAAGCTAATCAAATTCAAGCTTTTTTATCACAACTTTCACATCTCCAATCACATTAGGAACTATGATTATGTTTGCTTCATGTGTAATAATCCGCGCTATAAAGACCATCCAGCCGCCTTCTTCCTCAACAACGGTACTAATCACGTTGGAAATTATAATCTTCATCGTATAAAACAGACCAGGCTACTGACAGCAAATAATTAGAGATTGATATGACCGCGTATAAATATCCACACAGGAAAGCTGAAATATGCCAGTGTTCAATTGATGGATGCTCTTCTTCGAGAAATATTACTGATGGCTGATTTTAAGCAATTTGAGAAAATAGATATTACAACACGCTAACCAGGAGGTCATTATAACATTCTCCAGTCATAATAAATGTAATATTTATGGAACAATATGCTAAATTTGAAGTCATTTGAAAGGAATATTGGATTTTGTAAATCGCAAACAAAATACAGATAGAGTAGCAGATAATGAAACAAGGCAGTGTTTTCTACAGATCAACTATCCCCAAAACTTGTTGATATAGGTCACCATAGTATTGTTTTCCCAGACAGTATTCTGTTTTTGTGACGAATTTAAGTAGCAATAACAACAATAACAACACTTTATAAAACGTGATAAATAAGTCGAGCGTTTATGCTGTATGTTAGCAATATATTTATGGAATGCTTTACAAATCGATGAGTTCCAAGCAGAATAACGTTTACCAATAAGTGTAGCAGTATTCTGTGCCTCATTTCTGGCGACTTGAAACTGTTCTGGGTATACGTACACATAGTCCGGTACACTTTATGCATTTGTATTGACGTTATATTCTTTTCATTATGATCCGAGAATTAACAATACGATTCTAACGTGTAAGGGATTGGTTTGTTTTCATGTGACATAGTCACTGAGTTTTAACGCACTCTTCAATATTTGTTCAGTTATATACAGCGGTCAGTTCACCTAACCAATTTTCTTGGACTGTACACTAACCAGTACTAACTCATCCTTCCAAGGAGCCGGCAACTTCTCCAAATATGGAGGAAAATCGACATTTTTTTGTCAAGTTTTCATAGAAGGGTATGACCTTCCGCGACTGGGATAACAATTCCAGCGCACTAACCACTGGCAATGGTCGCGCCAACGTGTAAGGGAGCCAGTCGATAGAGAACCAGATACACAAAACAACCAACTCAATATTTGAAACATGTATGGATATAATATAACTATATACGATCAAAGATAGGAATTATCAAAAAGGGAGATAATTTAATCAATTAATTCCATATTGGTAGTTACTGGTAATAAACGATTAACATATGGTCTACATCAGACCTGTTCAGATCTTTTCGCATACGCTTATCATACTCAAAGAGATGGACTGCTTCTCGTGAGAACATTACTTTGTGAATATAAGAATCTGGAATTTGATTTTCACAAGAACAATTTACACGTGGCAGCAGAGTTCTTAGAGACCTTTCACTAGTAACTCGATATTTTGAACATACTGACAGATAAGTACTTATAAGTGCAAGTTAGTGTCTGCTTGCATTTGTGAATCATAAATTACATAAATTAATACGACGCCAAGAAAAGGTCACGAGGAGTAGAGTCTTGCAAACTGAAGGAGAACGCAGAAAGAAATGTTAATGATTCTGAATACGGCGTTCGTTTATTTATGGAATACGTGTACATCATTCGTCTGCCATCTAAAAACCTACCCAGTCATCATAGCATTAATTATTTCCCAATTACAGTAACTACCGTTTCTTTAGAGAACGGAAGCGGTCAATGTAATCACCGCGTACTTCGCCTGAAAAGGCTTAATGAAGCTTAGTAACAATTGTCTTAAATCATTAACATAACTTAACAACTTTCCTGACGCAGCATTAATCTACACATGACATGTAGAATGAATTTACTGCAAACACCGACGAGTAGGAGGGCCGCTGTGGTGAGCGCAGAAGCCTGGCGCTTGAGCGCGGGTGGAGCCGCCACGGGTGGAGATCTTGGTGGTAGTAGCAAATATTCAAACGAGAATCTACATCTTCTCGCTGTACACTATCATTGACGGCTCACATCAGTACACCCACAACAACAACAATACAGACAGAAACATAAAAACAACAAAATGGCTCACGTCAAACTTCAACAACCAACAAGACTTACGCAAAGAAAGGCATTGAAATTAGACCTAATGTCTATTCTACGTTCAACAAAATCATGGTGAGCATACGGTTTATCCGACAATTGGACTGAACACACACTTACGCACGCTTATTTGTCTTCCAACATTAAGTAATTGCCAAAGGAATGTGTTCATTCGTCCGCCCACTCTCGCGTTCGTTTATTTGCCTCGTACATAGATCTTTTCAATTTTGTACGGGAACACTTGACCTAACTACTAAGTACTAACCTTTGTCGTAGGAAGCTATATGCCTACTTTGCTACACGAATGCTGAATTGGTGAAGATAGGCCAGTGACCTTAGGGGTATTTTTAACAACTGTACTTAAATTGCTTCGGATATAAGGGAGAATGTGTTGTTACTAGCTGTGTATCAAGTCTGCCAGTCATCGAGCCAACAAACCTACATGACAGCCAGCAAATAAGTAAGCATGCCAACCGACCAACACGACTCCCTGTTGTCTAATCGACTGACTATCCAGACAGAAAGAAATCTAACCGACACGTTTTGCCAACCACTTGTCTACCCAGCCTACCAGACACTCAACCAGCAGGCAAGCGAGTAAACGAACGGCTGAATGATTCGTATCTGATTCACTGAAGGCGGTGCTGCATTAAATCATAAACTGACAGTGATGATATATGTTTCGTTTTTTCAGGATCATTATCTGGACTGATTAATATACCATCCGGATTGAATATTTGTATATATTTTTGAATATTTGTATATATTTTGCTGTTTTAAAAGTTATATTTTACTTGTCTAATGATAAATACCAACAGGTTTCGAAAATTCTCACGTTGAGACAAACCGATAAAGGAATATCGACCGAGATCTATTGCAGTTCGGGAAGGAAAATGATAAACAAATCATTTCAACCATGGATAAGAGCAGTCAAACTTGTAAACAAAGGCCACCTTTGGGAAAGACGAAATGTGGCCTTTATTCACAAATGATCTTTATTCAGGGGTCAGTTTGTTCTAAATAATCACTGACGGTTTTTCAAAGAATGGCCTTTATTCACAGGTCGGTCTTTATTCTGATCTGGCCGGAAACACAGGATTGACTGTATAGTTCCCAACAATCGAAGGATTGGACATGTTTCTGCAGTAAAGCCTTATTTTAAAAATGAGTAAACGTAGATCCCAATTTGATAAAATATTCTTATATTCACAGGTATATGCCAAAGGTCCGTAACCGAATGTGAACGAAAGAAAGAATCTTATAACATGTTTCAAAGTTTCCAAATTTATTTCATTTAAATACCGGAAGGTCATTGACCCATGCGGCAAATATTTACAATTAACATGTATGGGTATAAGTCATGTTAGCTTTTGTTGTTTGGCAGGTTAATGGTTGTATAAGTCGTGTTGTTTTTGTTAATCCAGCGCTGCTACGTTGCTACTTGTGTATTGACTTTAATTTATGTCTGTATAATAAAGCGAACCTTTTTGCATATGACATTTCCATGGAATTCGTTTTCCTTCTAGACCTAAACAATATCGACATCACTTTGTATATTAAACCAACAGTACCCGCTTATCTAAAGAGGTTAAACTATACAATTATATAACTCTGCAATAGACAATGAAACACGTTTATAGAGAATTATACGGTGAAAACTTGTATAATAAGTCAATTAATTTACCTTGCCCATGTCCTTCTATATTTCAAAGTGACGCATATAATGGACTTGTAACTAAAGCCCCATGACATTAACCGTGATCTACTGTAACGCCCACGAGACGTTCGGGACAAATTGCCAGACATATTACGACATTCAACTACTCCTACTGAGCAATAGTTGGAGGCGGTACTCTAATCACTATGTCAGACATAATTACGACCATGGTGTCTGTATTTCCTTTGAATGACATTGTGTTTATTTGTCACTTGGTACCATGAGCGAAAAAGCCTTATACCCAGAGAAATGTATTATTATGGGAGATGGAGATGGGTTGTTTTAGAATGAGACATTCACATGACTTTGTGTGTGTCTTATTTATATAAGATATTGTCATTGTTATGTTGTCGAGGTGGAAGTGTTTTTGATTGTGCAGTCTAAGTGGTAGGATGGAATTTGCGTGTGACAGTAAACGTAAATGAAATATGTGCCTTGTCTTTGCAAACATTTGATTTAACTTTAAGACATAAAAGTCATACAACTACGGTAATTCACCGTGTCTTATAGGATTCAAGCTGGTTATGACGTGCATTTATTGGCATAACCGAGTCATTTGTTGCATTATTTATATGTACAAGTTGTTTATTTCTATTTTCACAATTGGTCATACTAAATCTAAACAAGATAATTGATACAACTGCACCACTGTACATAAATATTCTCTATACACTACCTGTATATAAATATACTCTATACACTACCTGTATATGAATATTCCCTGTACACTACCTGTATATAAATATACTCTATACACTACCTGTATATAAATATACTCTATACTCTTCCTGTACATAAATATACTCTATACACTACCTGTACATAAATATACTCTATACTCTACCTGTACATAAATATTTTCTATACACTACCTGTACATAAATATACTCTATACACTACCTGTACATAAATATTCTCTATACACTACCTGTACATAAATATTCTCTATACACTACCTGTACATAAATATTCTCTATACACTACCTGTACATAAATATACTCTATACACTACCTGTACATAAATATTCTCTATACACTACCTGTACATAAATATTCTCTATACACTACCTGTACATAAATATACTCTATACACTACCTGTACATAAATATTCTCTATACACTACCTGTACATAAATATTCTCTATACACTACCTGTACATAAATATCCTCTATACACTCACTGTACATAAATATACTCTATACACTACCTGTACATAAATATACTCTATACACTACCTGTACATAAATATTCTCTATACACTACCTGTACATAAATATACTCTATACACTACCTGTACATAAATATTCTCCGTGCAACGGCCACTCTTTAGCACGCAGATATTGATAAAAAGATATAAAAATAGATAGAAATACACGCAATCTAAATGCACCTCTGAATAAAGGCCAACTGTTATACACGTGCATCACGCCCTCTTTATTATCGTTGGCCTTGTTTGTATGTATATTATGTCTCAATTGTGTAACCCTATAGAGTTCGTTCTCGTATGAAATTTGAATATAAAACAAGCTATGAAGAGAAGGGTGCATAAAATGATCTGTTGTGATTGTCAGCCAGTCTGTTTACCCTAAATCATAATTACCACAGAAATGTAACTTTAACACGATGTATGTGTATTGATTATATCTGATACGATACGATCTATGATAAGGTTTAATATGTGCCATAAACAACTATATTTTTACCTCCTTCTTGAAGAGCTTTGCAGATATTTCTGCACACGCATTTTCTTCATTGCTTTATTGCAAACAGCGACAACTGACAATTACGGTCTAAGATATGACCAGAAATAAATATCTTGGTAGAAAATTGAAATTCTCCATTGATCAAGTATTTAATGATCCTCAGGATTCGAGACATTATGGCGATTATTACTTTAAAACAGGTTTTTAACAATCAGTCATGTTGACAGAAGGCGTCATACCTAAGTCAAGCTGACAGCTGACTGGTGATTTAATGATTTGGATCCACGCTTAAGATAAAAGAATACAACTGTTGATTGATTTTATTAGCAAGCTATTTGATTCAACGGGTGATAACCATGAAAAATGCAATAAGAGTCTGCTTTTGTCGCACATATTACAGTTCTCTCTCCCGTAACGTCACCTCCAAAGACCGATTCCCTCCAAGAAACAACAGTAAAAGGCATTCATAAACACATGTCACGAATGTATAAATTCCCTCCGAACAACAACTCCCTCCAAAGAACAACACTTTTTTGCGATTCCGACAAGTGTTGCTCTTAGGAGGGAGCCCTGTAGACCAGCTATATATTTTTTTTGTTTGTTATGTAATGTTTTTTACTGTTCAAGTAACACAAACATTAATGACGATGCCTGAGCATGGTTATTGTAAGAAATTATTCTGCTACAGTGGTACAACACTTTCAATTACTTTAAGTATTTTTTATTCTGTGATGAAACACTTGTCCAGTCATTATGTACGTGAGCGATGTATTTAACATATAATTAATCAACTGATCAAAGCCAAAAAGAATTTTGTTTGGCCATAAAATCTGTCGCTTTCACCAATGTTTCTCACCTGTGCGTGAGAATATATTCTTAAAATAGATTTAATTCATCATGGGTATTTTATTCACGTTCACAGAAATATTTGCATGCTGTATCAACAAAACAAACTCACATATGTATTACCCATCGTGGGAATCTGTAAGACACACTATCTCATTCAACAAACGTCGAACTATTTCAGATATTTTGAATTGCTTTTAATACTCGGCGAACAACTATGTATGTACTACAGACAACACTGGATACTTCATACGCCTGTGCAATTTACCAATTAGTTAGAAAGTAAAAAAAAAGATTCACCAAACCATTCTCTCAGAGTACAGTCGAGCCAGAGTTAACGGGCACATGCGAATATGGGCTGTACTGTGATTCCCGGCACCAATAATTGATAAATAGAACAAATGAACCTTTGGATAAAGATCGCCCGTACGTAATGACCAAAGTACTTGCTTCCTTTTTGATGCAGTTTGCTCGGAGGTTTGAATGTAAATGAATTTTGTCGTCGAAATACTTAGAATTAAATTCTTGTGCATAGAAACAATCATTGATTTATAGAGTCTAGACCATTCTACATCTAGACTGTTTCCTTTCATTACTCCATGATCAGTTTTCGGGTGTGAACAAAACATCAGCGACATTGACAGGAATTCTGACAGATGTTTCTTGAATGCGGAAATGGAAGATTACATTGATGACACGACAATTCTAAATACATGAGCAAACTTCTTTGTCGCATCTACTTTCATTTGTTACATAAATTCAGAACAAGACAAGGATAAACGTTAGAACAACTTGTAATGTCTAACACTGTCCTATAACAGCTCAAAGGGGTCCATTTGTGGTGACAGTATTATCTATTAGTTGTTTTATGGTGTGCACTTGGAAATTAACCACGGAATGATGTTTTAGGTTTTTGTCCGTTGATCGTAGTCTACTTTGCAGACTTGAGTCATACTTGACGATTAGCATCAGTTGTGGGGATTTTTTTTTATTTTCCTATCAGATACAATTAAAATGTTTTGACCTGCTACTGGAAACAAAATATTAGACAGCAATTTATTCTACAAATTGGTGTTCTCTATAAGATATTTGCTTGCTAATCTGTGATTGAAATGTAAACGTGTTGAGAACTGACCTTCTTATGTGGAGAAGTTGTCGGCTCCATGTGGAAGGGAAGGTTAGAACTGGTAAGAATACAGTCCAGAAAAACTGGTTATGTGAACCGACCGCCGCATATAACTGAAAAATGTTGAAAAACAGCGTTAATCCCAGTCAAAAAAATTAACCTAGTGAGAACTGACTTAGGTTCCACACCTTGTGTATAATTATTAAATGTATGTATTGTAAATTTATGTATTGTAAATTTATGTATTGCCGGACAGAATGCATGCTGAACCAACTGTTTGCCAATCAAATTGTTCCTGTACAGTGACTGACTAAACATGTTTTAATGGGCTCAGATAAAATTTGTTACGTGCTTTTGATGTCAAAATAGTTATTAATATTCTTTCATAAAGAAGTTGGAAAAAACAATATCGACATATCCATTAGAATCCCTTTTTTGTTTACTGTTTGGGAAGAAGATGATTAAAGGTTTTTCTATTTTTAGCTTTACTGACCCCTAAAAAAGGGGTCAACTGGTATGATATGAGCAAATTGCCGGAGGGACGTCAAAAGGCTTCTACACAGCAAATTTGAAGTAAATCTGACTGGTAGTTTCAGAGGAGAAGACCATTGTTGACGCCAGACGACGGACGACGGAGCATCCACTCATTCATCCTTCGGTTCTGGTGAGCTAAAACACGTCCAGATGAGTGGCGTAATAATAGACAGTAAACTGAAAAATCCACCTGCATAAAATCACCATTTCACGCAGGCTTTCGTAACTACAAACCAATTATCACGGCCCACACGTACATACGCACGCACGCACCTACCCACTCACACATACATAAACACAGCATTCACAATATAGAACATCACAAAATCAATTAAAGTCGACCTTTCCACGCACACTCAGTCGTATCTGTAGCAGAATGTTTAATCTGATATCAATAAGAAGATTCGACAACACGCGTGTGAAGTACCTGATGTAACATTGTTTAAATTAGACTCCACGTCTGTTTTGAAAGTAATTCATAAAAAGCATCGATATAAATATGTAACAATGCGTTACCCTTTAGTCTATTCATGAACAGACACCTTATGTCAGAGAATTGTTTGTAATATAAAACAACAAAGCCAGGCAACACCACACTGTTTAATGGTATTGATAATTCTTGGAGATTTGATATAAACTCACTATATCCACATTTTTTTGCATCCATTACATTGAAATAGAGTAGATATTAAATGAGAGAAAAAAATGATTATTTCTATATCTGATTTTTCCTACATACCCATACAACCTAGTTATACTAAAATGAGAAAACAAAGTACACATACAACTTAAACTTGATGGCATTACAACTTCACAGATTATTAGAGCAGAATTATAAAAATACGTGTGAAAATTCCATTGTTCACAAAATACCACCGTACCCAGAATACACCACCCACCTTCCGACCATAAGAAAATGGGGAACTCAATGTCCCCGGGAAGTACCGCTATAAAACGGCCTGTATCGGAGATACAAGGTGTTGAAACTGGTTAGGCAATACAGATTGCAACATAATCACACAATATGAAATCCCAGGAAGTCTTGCGGATGTTTCTTGCTATTTTTTACATTTTCTACACTTCTGTAGTTTTGTAGTTTTGATAGTTGTAATAAGGAACAAAGTGTCCAAGCATTTTTACGATTATATTCCTTTCATTTCATAGTCTTGTGTCAAATTCATTCCTTACTGGATAAATTGTGACAGTTGTTAAAGGATTTCATGAATTTCATAACTAGATTAAATTCTTAAATACATCAAAGAACCATTTTTAACGTTACAATATATAATCAGATTATCAAACATTTCACTATCCTCCTTGAAAACTAAAACAGACATCAAAACAATGAAACATATTTCGTCTTTGTCATCGAATCCTATGATTTTCTTTGTGATTCAAAATTATTCGGAACAATTTGTATTAGTCAAAGATATCTTGCCGCTTTATGGCGTATTTCAGAACACAATATCCATATCTTCTAATATTTATTACAACTTGTCAATCTGGCTAACACAGTAATTTGTTTTTCTCAAGAACTTATTCGGTATAGGATACATTTGAACATTATTACTAATGTATCGGAAGAATTAGGTAAGGTTCGGATTCAAGGGGAAATATCGTTTGAAGTCTTAACACTGATAGCCAGTTGATGGGTAATTGTTTTTCACTTTGTTTTTTTAGTTGTTTATTTGTTTCCCTTGATACTGAATTTCAGAACTTTGTAATGTTTCATTACGAACGGCAACAAAGGATACAGAAATACACCATTTATGCTTTGAAAATTGAAAACGTGATAAAATTTCAAATATTAAAGACCAAACGTACATATCTCAAGAGCGTTGCATTTCGCACACTTAAAAATCCTCGTTTGGAGTACAATTCAACCATTGCTAGCATCTTTTAGTTATGATCAGTTTTTTTTGTAAAGTCAACTTATTCCTTAATTAAACATGTATTTGCCTCTTATTTCAGAGAATGTTCGAATGTGGTTTTTTACTTAGAGGGTTTTGAGTGTGTAACACGTTGTTCTTATTTCTAAGTCCCTCTTGTGACATAGCCTTGTAGACTAGTTTACCATTGAGTCTGTAAACAAAAGTTACTAGATGGGGAAAAGGAATTGTCTTATATGCACAGTTGAACATTTTTCTTGACAATCATATCAATGTACGCGTGTATATAAGAGGCTTCTAAGGTGGTTGTTCGCAAAATCATGTTTGACATCAAATTTCCAAACAGACCACAAGGTAGACATCGGTTTGATAGATTCTCTTACAAACATGTAATTGTCAATGACTTATGGTTAATAAAAACTACACGCGAGTATTTTGTCTAATTCAGTTTAGACGTCGTTTCATTAATAACAGTAGACACAATTCGTGCCAATGAATTATAGACGTATCTTAACTAATATAATTTACAATAACGGATCTCGTATTCATGACTTCTGATTCTTCACACTGCTTAAACGTGTTGAGCTACACAATTTATAGTTGTACCATGCGATAGAATAAAAATACCAATGAATTATTCAAATACTCTATTTTCAGGGAGCGACACATGCGGGCGAAAATCTGGAATGAAAGGCAAATTGTTGATGTTATTATCCTTTGTCAATGGAACAAAAAGGGCACTAAATATCCGCAAGTGTTCAACATTGAAAATTTTAGTGTTCTTTAGTGTTTTTGCGGCGTTCTGCTATGACTTTCTGTGGCTGATGGTGTGATCAGTGCTTATTGCTTTGTTGACTTTGTTATTGTGCGCTATTAATGCTTAGGTGAACCATTATAAAAGTTGAAATGTAGAATAAGTACATGCATAGGAAACTGCCCCCAAAAAGAAATCGTAGTTATAACGAAGTGGTCTTATTTCTTTTTTGAGGGCTTACAGTATATTTTAGAATTATCTTGATATGAGAGGAATTGACAAAAGTACCTGTTTGATTCCGACAAAAACATGGCTAAACATTGAATATCCCTATATAACACAAGTAAACATTGCCGGACATCAAGTAACACAATTACACAAACTTGATCAATGTATTTTTAAGCAAATAGATTTTCTTTCCGTTAATGAACTAGTTAAGGTATACATCGCCAATAGCGCATTCATAGGTTTCCTTCCACAAGTATTACCGTGTCAGAGGTCTAATCGTTCGTTTGTCTGACCGTCCGTCTGTTCGCTGGTTCGTTACAATCACGATGCTCCGTCTATCTTGGGGGTGTCTTTCTTGTGTGGCAGATCTGTTTTTCCATTGTAGAGGATATTTCAATTGCAATAACGTATAAAACAAATTATTTTGTTGTTTTCGATTGAAAGTTTTATACTTAATGTTGTTTATAGAAAATCATACTTTAAAACAAGCAATTAAATAGTACTAACAATATCTTAATGGATAGAGCACCATTAAAAAGATTATTTCGTTCGTGATGCATAAATAAGGATTATGAGTTCAAACTTCTGAAGTACATTTTCCTACTACGCGACTTACACTATAGGCTTTGCCTATACGTATAAAGACATACCATGGTACCATTACTATTAGTCACAGGACGGATATTTGATTACATAGCAAAAACAACGGTGTTTGCATAGCAACATAGCATTTACAACCGCCTTATATTCTCATGACCGTAATGCATACGATAGATGTATTTTAACTGAAATTTAAAAATGCGTGAAGTTAAGACCACTTGAAAATGTCTCTTTTAGCGTTTTCGCGCAAATTCATGCCAGATAAGTTAGATGACTCTACAGTAATATTGTATTGTAAGTACATTTTTTATGGTTTAATAACAATTATATACCAGCGGACAGTTGACCACACCTGACTTTTGTATTATCATTAATTTCTTTCTCCGGAAGTACCTGTCATCTTCTTCCCATGAGTTACTCTGATCGGCGGTGGAGGACTGATGGTCTTTGACATAATGTCTTCAACCATCACAGCTTCGAACTCACGAACCCTGGGTCCGTTATTCCAACGCTATACTAACTGAGCAGGCATACATGCTAAACGTTGGTGTTTAGCATGCCAGCACAACATATCTTGAAAACACTTCAATTTTGCTTTTCATGTACTGTCGAACCTGCTGTGTTTCCGACCACATCTGAGTAAAGGCTACCCAGTGAATAAATGATTCTATGAAAAAACATCATTGATTATTTGGAACGACAGACATCCGAATAAAGGTCACCTGTAAATAATGGCCATATTTTGTTTTTTCTAAGGGCGTCCTTTGTTCCCAGGTTTGACTAAATAATAAGTATTAAACGAAAGGAATTGACAAATTTCAATGTCGTAAATTTTGCGTCGATTCGTTTTTATTGCATCATGTAGTTTTTTACATCAGTGTTCTTATAGCGAAGTAACAAATTAAGCGTATAGTGTAATGAAATCGTTTTTTGAGCTGTACACAAATTTAGGCAGTGATTTTTATGTCATTCAGAATCAGACGATGTCTATTATGACATAGAAGATATACATTAATCCGAGACTCCCAGTAAACTCTGAAAATTGGATACCAATGATTAAAACAATAAAATATTAAATGTGACCTTCATTTTGTGATCAAATGAGTTTTCATCGAATCTGAGAATCGTTTTGTCAAACATCTCGACAGTGATACCTGCCGGGCCAGTCGAAAATTCACGAGAAGAATAATGCTTTCTAAGAAATATAACAGACAGTTTACATACTTTATTCAACCATTTTATTGGTTTTCAGGAAAGCAATGCCCAGGGACATGGAATCAGAAAAGAAATTTGTTCATTTATTTGCACGTGTTTTAGATATTTCAAAAAATGTTGATAAAGACGTAAGTTCTGAAAGGGTTAATCGAAAAACTGAATCACACAAAGTTGAACCTATTTTGGTGTATTGATTGTGTTAACAAGAAAGTTGTAACAGGAGACACAAATGCTGAATAAACGAAAACTCATCCATTTCAGACAATAGACTGCTAACATAAAAATGCCTGATTGTGTGTTGTTACCATTGGTGATATGGCAAGTGAAAATGTCGCAACCACTTCTGATGATATCCATCACGAGTTTCCTAAATTTATAGTAAAATGAATGACTCCAAATTTTATTTTTGCAGTCAAGCCTAAGAACAAACAAACAAAGGCCACGAGTGGGGAGAAGATAATGTGGTAAACATGTCCTGTCCGCCTTTATTCTATTTATTCTGATGTTTATTTGGCCCATTTTTATTAATTTGCGTGTGATATACATTATTCACACGTGTTCATTATTCACAGGTGGACATTATTCACACGTGATTATTATTCACATGTGTTCATTATTCACATGTGGACATTGTTCACACGTGTTCATTATTCACAGGTGGACGTAGTTCACACGTGATTATAATCGACACTTGCCCGGTGCCTCAGATATGAATTGAATACGTTCGTTAATTGTTTAGTACTCCGTAGGGACATCTTTAAAAACAATTTTTCAGTGAGTAGGTAGGTGGGGATTATTTTCTTTTGAAGAATGCCGGAAAGCAATTACAAAGTAATGATAGGGTAAAAAGTATTTACCGAGAGTTGCGGCGATGTTTATGAGACGGTCACGTTACAGTCAACAATGTTTAAGTATGGCTAAACGCTTAGTACGATCGAGTATGTTTTGAAGTCTAATGATTATAATGATACTCCTTCGACAGCCGTCGTTCCATTTCCCGGAATCTCTGTTTTTTACTAGAGATACGTTCTCAACTCTAACCTGTAGTTTGTCATTAGAAGGACAGAAAATAAGAAAATAACTCATTTTGCATTCCAATTCAGAACATTTGTATAACACTTGTCAGATACAGGTTGAAGGACAACAAAAGCATTAGCTCCAACCTTATTGAATCAACATTTCTTGGTAAATGTTTACAGAGACACAAAAATCATTTAGGTTACACTAGAATTAAAACTGAACACTATTCGGTGTTTTTTTTTCAGATTTACGAAAGACTTGCGATAATAATTCGGCGATAAAACAAAATCTAACACAATGCCACAATTATCCCGAATCATTTCCACCGACTTTACAATCAGTGTTTACAAAAGGATTTAATTGTGGAGGGGGAAGTACCTCATTGATTTTATTTCTTTCTCGGTATAAATTCGTATTAAGCCAAATTATTTTGTTGTTTTGTACCGTGTAACTGCTCCAAAGCAACAACCTTTGGGAAAAGCAAATTTATGTTGTTGATAGGTAGTTGTTCGAGGGAGGTTAAATTGATAGTTAAATCGTACAGTTGGGAAAAATAATACTGTTGTTGAAGGGAGGTTGTTGCTCAAGAGAGGGCTGCTCTGGAGAGGTTTTATTGTATAATGTTGTTGCTGTGCGTGTAATATTATGAGTTGTGTTGTTTATTTTGTAGTTATTTGCATAATGTGTGAAAAGAGGACTTATCTGTGTGTGGCATTTCCTGGCATTAATGATTATACAGTAATGTTTAGTGCTTCATGTCAAAGGTCTAATTATTTATATGTTATTACCATGATGCTCGGTGTTGTGGTGATGGAAATCAACCAAATTTATCCTCATCAATAGTCTCTATTGTGAAGATAATTTTATACTAGTGTGATCACTGTGGATACACGGTTTGAGCAAGGAGAACGGTTGTGTACAGTGGAGCAACATTATAAGTTATAACCCATTCCAAATTTGAATCGTAATACACCAACAGAACATACAATGACAATTTACTTATCGACCACCTCAACATCCAGATCATCTGATTATAAAAAAATATTTTTGGGACGTGTTTTCAATACTTCTGTTATTTTTCAGCTTGATTACGAAAACATCTCATCATTCTGCTAATTTCTCTCCCAACAGTGTTTTACGAATGGATGCTTGTTTTTACTCTAAAAAATTTCATTCACCATATCTCAGACATAATTTTATACATTCAATTTATAAATTTACACATTCCGGTTTCAAGGAAGGCGTTGGGCTTTTTTGGAAGGCATTTGTCTAGAGAAAGACATTACAAGTATGGGATAATCTAAAGGAATATAGTCTATACAACATGAATAATGGAATTCGTCTTCTATGTGAAAGCATAAAAAGCACATTATGTATTGTTGCAATTTGATTGACAAGCGCATTAACTAGCCAGGTAATGTTGTTTATTTATATATAAAGGAAAGGCAATGAACTAATGCACATTTCTAAGATTCTTGGTATCTATGAAAGCACACTTATCAACAGACAATCGGTTCAAGGAGTGACTAGTTTGACGGGTACCCACATTATTTACATAGTTCTGTAAGTTTTTTCATCAGTAATTTAAAACTTTTGAACATCAATTTCCTACATACACGAAGATGAACATTCGTTTTATCAGTATTTTCCGGCATAACCTTGCATTGCATCTGCTACTAATGAATTTACTACATCCAGACATGTAATTATAGAGTTAAAATGCAGATCCTTGAACAGTCAAGGAATTTGAAATCCGATTTCAATTTTCCTTAAACATGGAATTATGTCAAGCAACGCTTCGTTCGAAATAATTCAATGACATTTGGATATCTTTGCTGCCGTCAATATGTTGCGAGTGAAAACATCAATATGATCACATACTTTAATGTGTTTTCTTTCTTCATAACATTTACTTGTTCGCTTCGCTGTTACAATGTTTTCCATTGTTATTTTTTGTTTGTTTTCATTTCCCATTTTTCGACACCGAACCCCACTTTAAACTTGCCGTTCTGATTTCGTATCCCTAATCTAGTTGACTCATATGAGTACAATACAACTTCTCCAAAGCAAGACCCTTAGGGAGAAGTAAATTCAGGCTGTTGTTGAGAGGTTATTGCTCTAGAGTGGTTAAAAGTAATGGTACAGTGGGAAAAATCATGCTGTTGTTGAAGGAAGGTTGTTGCTCAAGAGATGGCCGCTCTGGAGAGGTTGCTTTAATTTTGAAAACCTTGATTTCATCACCTAAACGAAGCAAAAGTGAGTTTAGTCCAGAATATGGATCGTGTATGAAGGACCTAACGCGTTCAGCATTTCATTGCTTAACGCTCCATGAACATTGTATCTTTTTTGAGTAAGAAGTATTTACATTTATTCCATTTAAAAATTATTTTAGGTTTTAAATCTTAAACAATTATTTTCATATATCCCATTTGCGAGCGCAGATTGTTTGGGGGCGGAGTCGGTGTGCGTCCACTGTAAAACCTGGCAGCTAAAGGTAAAAAACGTCAGTTATGTGTTAATTGTGTCCATACTCTACATGGACATCTAGACTTTACCCCCCTCCCAAAAAAAACAACAAATCCTGTATCCGTCCTTGATTTGCATGACAAAGAAAACAGGTAGCAGGTGGTACATCTGATTATTAGTCGAGTTAATGAAGTAACAGTGTTAAACAAGTCTTGCGATAAAACCTTAACTGCGTCTCCCTGTTCTTTATGTGCTAAAATTTGAAACACAGTCTATAGGAAAAGTCCAATGGGAGTTTCGGAATACCAGTGGATATCGGCACATACTCACTAAAATGGTTTCCACTCTGTTCGATTTCTATTTTATGGGTGTGTCCGTGTTTTTATGTGATGAGAAGTGATTTTCAGAAAATGCCAAATATTATAAATTCCATCACTAAACACAGACAACTGCCTCCACAAAAATACTGACTCCGTTCATACAAATATACTGACTCCGTTCATACAAATATACTGACTCCGTTCATACAAATATACTGACTCCGTTCATACAAACATATTGACTCCGTTCATGCAAATATACTGACTCCGTTCATACAAATATACTGACTCCGTTCATACAAACATACTGACTCCGTTCATACAAATATACTGACTCCGTTCATACAAACATACTGACTCCGTTCATACAATTATACTGTCTTCGTTCATACAAACATACTGACTCCGTTTATACAAATATACTGACTCCGTTCATACAAATATACTGACTCCGCTCATACAAACATACTGACTCCGTTTATACAAATATACTGACTCCGTTCATACAAATATACTGACTCCGTTCACACAAACATACTTTCTCCGTTCATACAAACATACTGACTCCGTTCATACAAATATACTGACTCCGTTCATACAAATGTACTGACAAAACATGTGTACAATTATTTATTTATTTATTTTTGTTTATTTACTTGATTACGTTAAACATGTAGGAGAATACAAACAATACGTAGACAGAAATAAGTTACAGAGTTTTCTCACTAAAACGACACTAAAATAAAGTTATCGCATAACCTGCGGTCCAGGAGTGCCGTAAACCCGTGCCGGAAATATCGTTCGGCACTGCCAAACCGTGCAATAAATATTCAAATTAGCCAAATCACTATATTTGCATATTTTGGATTACTACGTTACTACGATATTTGTAAACATGGTCGGCTTTCGTTTCGTAATGATTTTATTAATGAATAAAATGATGTTTGTGTGAATAAAATAACGATTTTATGTCTTTTATCCAGCATTTGATCGCCAAATGATTAATAGAAACATGCACTATTTTTTGCGCACAGTAGTGAACAGTCTACACTAGACGTCTTGTACTGACGTCATCTTGACGTCATCCTACAGTCTGTTTCATTTTCTGTGGTCGTTTTTAAGATTATATGATAATCTTACACTCGTGCTCATCATTTACCATTTATATTAAACTCGTTGACAAAAACAATATTATTTAGTCAACTCGTTTAATAAAAATGGTAAGGAATGAGCACTCATTCAAGATCCTCTGTAGATAAATAATTACATACAAAGTTACTGTATGAAACAGAAACAATGATATACACATGAAACACAAACAACGATATACGCGTGAAACACAAACAATGATATACACATGAAACATAAACAATTATATACACATGAAACAGAAACAATATATACACATGAAACATAAACAATGATATACACATGAAACACAAACAATGATATACACATGAAACACAAACAATGATATACACATGAAACACAAACAATGATATACACATGAAACATAAACAATGATATACACATGAAACAGAAACAATATATACACATGAAACAGAAACAATGATATACACATAAAACATAAACAATGATATACACATGAAACATAAACAATGATATACACATAAAACACAAACAATGATATACACATGAAACAGAAACAATATATACACATGAAACACAAACAATGATATACACATAAAACACAAACAATGATATACACATAAAACATAAACAATGATATACACATAAAACATAAACAATGATATACATATGAAACACAAACAATGATATACACATAAAACATAAACAAGGCTGATACAATAAGGCAATGAGTACTCCCTTATTTTCATTGTGGTCCTTAATATATAAATAATAAGTTATGATAAACGTGGGACATATAAATTAAAAAAAATAACACAAAATATCACAAACACAATTTTCACTTAAAACAACTAATCTACAGAGTTTAAAATGTAAAATCTGGTTTTATATTTAAGAGTGTCCATTATTGTACATTTCTTAAGATGTGTCAACAAACTATTCCATAAAGTACAAGCATTATATGCAAATTATTTCTATCCAAATCCTTTAAGTGTTGGAATTCTAAAACATAAATCAGAACTGATATCTTGTATAATGGTAATAATCTTGCACAATATTTGCAGAAATAAGATAATTATTCAAATAGGTTGGTGCAGAACCTTTGTAAATTTCAAAAAATGATTAAGCCGTTCAACCCTCTTCTCAAAACAGAACATTGCATAAAAGTAAAAACGTTCTGTAATGTCATATGTTTCAACACAGTTCACATAACTTTTCATCACCAAACACAACTATAATCTACAATCACTACACGGCTCATATATATACATAATCACTTACCAACACGGCTCATATATTATACATTATCACTAACCAAAACGGCTCATATATACATTATCACCAACCAAAACGGCTCATATATACATTATCACTAACCAACACGGCTCATATATACGCTATCACTTACCAACACTGCCCATATATACATTATCACTTACCAGCACGGTTCGTATATACATTATCACTAACCAGCACGGCTCGTATATACATTATCACTTACCAGCACGGCTCGTATATATATTATCACTTACCAGCACGGCTCGTATATATATTATCACTTACCAACACGACTCACACAAATACGCTGAAACCAACGTTATCCACAAGCAGATATAAATATCTAATGACAAAAGAAGGGACAAGATATCATGAACAATATTCTGTCCAGGCGATCATACCCACTGAATGTCAAAAGAAATTAGATCTAAAGCCAAAGAAATTAACAAGAAATAAGTGCAGAAAATACATTAAGATATCAATCATTACGAATACATGGACATGCGCTATCCCGAAAAAGAAAATGGTTAAAATAACACAAAAAATGCATATCTTACGCATGACATGCTTATCTTGAGAAGCCTTTCATGAAAATTTCTTATCTTTCTTGGAACAAAAATAACTTAAATCACTGCTTCTAGTGTGTAAAGAATTTCGCAAAAAAAATAAAACGAAATCAAGTCTGCTGTTCAATTTTAGACATGTGCAATATGTTGTAAACGATTATTTACAGATAAAAATCAATAATAACGATTTGGCAGAGTTCATCGAGAAGATTCAATCCTAGAAAATAGTTGGCAAATTTTAACGTGCTGAACAAAATGTTTAAACTCTTTTAATTGGTTAGACAGACTTTCAATGTTTACAAGAATTCAGCAAGTCATTTAATATATTTGTAGGATGAGTTGTTTATTAATAAAAGATCGTAGACATATCACTTCGTGTTCTTAGAAGAATAAAAATCACATAAATAATGAAAACATACGTGTTTGTCCGGTACGTGAAAATGCATAGAAAAAAACATTCGGGAAAAAGGTGCACTTCAAATTGTACTGAATGCTAAGAAATGTTTCTTTCTAGGTCTTAAAACATTTGTTCAGCGTGTTGAAATTCCAAAACGGCGAGACAAAGAGGGGTCGGCAAGGCTTCAATCGATCTCGTAGACTTTTTCAGAAACTACATTGACATAAAAATACGAGGGCTGTCCATTTAATATGTAGTCTTTTTATAGAAATCACATTGACATGAAAATACGAGGGCTGTCCATTCAATATGTAGTCTTTTTTCAGAAACTACATTGACAT
This sequence comes from Lutraria rhynchaena, assembly GCA_008271625.1. Taxonomy (NCBI): domain Eukaryota; kingdom Metazoa; phylum Mollusca; class Bivalvia; order Venerida; family Mactridae; genus Lutraria; species Lutraria rhynchaena. The sequence goes on from VIBL01000365.1 coordinate 120,959, forward strand.
AAAAATACTAGGGCTGTCCATTAAATATGTAGTCTTTTTTCAGAAACTACATTGACATAAAAATACTAGGGCTGTCCATTTAATATGTAGTCTTTTTACAGAAATCACATTGACATAAAAATGCGAGGGCTGTCCATTAAATATGTAGTCTTTTTACAGAAATCACATTGACATAAAAATACGAGGGCTGTCCATTAAATATGCAGTCTTTTTCATAACTCTATGTTTAATTAAGAATGTTGTTCTTGTATTTGGCGTACAAAGTATGTTTCTCTTACAGATTATGCATAGAAACACTTGCTAAGGACATCCTGTAACAAAACTGTTTTGTACGATTCTCATATATTCCTAACGAAACATCAGACAGAGACTAATTTACTAGTTTTCCATTTTAATTTATTCCTTCAGTGTTAATTTAGAACATTGTAGCGAGAATTGGTTAATAAAATTCTCAGTGCCGCGAAGTGTTTAGTCGAGAAAATATTTTAGGATTTTCATACTGTTTTAATATTTTATTGCACTATGTTACGCACAGTGAACATTTTCAAATTTCATTTCGAAAGATGCTTTACGTGCTATGCACATAATAAAAGTATCATAAATATCTTTTCGGGTTCTACGTCTGACTTTAACAGTATTTCGGATATATGCCGGCGGCTAGTTATCATATCCAGTTGTCTTGGGTCTGTCCCAGCACTAACCATGTTCTCCTAAAGTTTTTTCTAATTTACCTGCATGAAATATCCTCAGTAGTAGTCACTGGGTATAGAATATGTTTTCCGCACAGGGTTCAAACATATGGATAAAAATCTGTTGACTAAAGGCACGTACAACGTAACGAGCGGACAGAAAAACTAAATTCACATATATTTATTGTTTATTTCTATTGTCACGTAATGTTTTATTGCAGAAGAGAAGACTTAAGCAATAGTGCCCGAAAATAAGCAAAGAACATGGAAGTTTCTAATGTACGTTTATTTTACTTTTTACTATAATAACTATCAAAGGATATAATTCTCCCGGATTTGACAAATAAACAAAAATTCAGAATATAGTCTTTTTAAATTGATAGGGACTGTATCTGGCACGACATACAACAGACGGACTGCGCAATACAGTAAAACCTCGGTATTACAACCACCTTAAGACTACCGTTTCTTTTCGGAAGGATTATCAATAACTCCCTTATAATTCAACTTGATAATAAGACCACCTCATTATAACGACCGATTTTAGGGTTCCGCTATCAGGATTTTACTATAGTGCGCAATGCTCTATCAGAAAACCAAATCCGATGTCATCTTCAGTTTTTGCGTACAGATGTACCGGTTCTAAAATTATTTGATGACTACCGCGCTTGTTGAGATCCGCATGAATTAATCAAATCATTTAACAAATCACATTTTACATTACTGAGTTTTTTTACAAAGTTTTATAAATTGTGAATGCGGCAGAGATTGCATTCTCGACTCGCAGCTATTTATCATAGTAGAATGATTCTGTAGATTTCGTCCTCGATCAGGGTATAAACTTGTGTTATATGTTATATTTCTTTCTTATTTCAATTTGATAATGAGACCACCTCAATATTAATGTCATTTTCCTGTTGTCACGAAGGTGGTCTTACTATCGAGGTTTTTCGTATTAGTTCATCAACCACTTGCGCCCTGAACGATTTTACATTGGTCTATTGCAGCAAAACTTAAGTGCGTAAATTAAATTGTTATCGTAGATTCGACACGTTACATTACAGTCTTGATGCAGTGAACGTTTTAATGGACTAGAAATCTAGATAATAATAAAAAAATCTTTTACAGACTACATTAATTTGTGTTATCACTGACAGAAGAGCCATTGTAACGTTAAGATTTATTAACAACACATGATAACATAGCAAACTCCATTTGAAACAGAAGTTGACAGATAATTCCAATTTTATGTCAGATTAAAGACCACGTGACTGCTGTTCTAAAGGTAGCAAGCTGCTCTTATACATCGTACAAAACACATTCAAAGAGGAACAGCAATTTATACCATGCTTAAATACCTACTAACCGTCATCTGGAGGAACACCTCCGGCACTGAATAATATTCCTGGTGAGGATTCATTTGATTGTCATTTGTATCCGGACTAAATGCTAAGTACAAACGTTCTACCTTACCGTACCGTACGGAGTTATACCCTTCCTCACCACTGCTTACACTAAAACAAGCATAACTGGAATAAAAATACAAGAAAAAATGCAAAAACAAAAATCCAGCAATATGGCTCACATCATCTGTTTTCCAACAGCCATGTCAACATAGTGTCTGTCAGAGGGGTACCGCCTTGGAAAGGTCTGCAGCAAAGCTAAAGGGGGTTCAGCTTGTTTTGTGGGCCCAACCTCACACAACAAGTCATTTTACGACAATTACTTACCTGTATATGCCCGAAAAGAAGCACGACGTAAATTCAACACAATAAAACATACTACATGCATGCTGACAAATTAACAATCAAAGTCTTTTGATCTACTATGTGATTTTAAATAATTAAAATGCGAAGGGAAATTCAAAAACACATTAATTCATTAATTACCGGCAATTATCCAATAGGATTACTGAAAACACATGAAAATACTTTAGTTTATTTATTTCACGAATTGTACTGGCTGGTATTTGTTGAATCGTCATAAAGAATGTTCGAGTGGGATATAACAGCACATGCTGACTTGGCATGAAATTGATTTGCGATACATTATACAATATCCATTAGTATACGCGCATTGCTTTTTTGTGTGATTCACAATATCGAACAATTAACGCTTTTAAAGACTGTACGATCACTTAACAGTGTTTGAATCAACCGATGAATGCAATTGTATTGCAACATTTAAATTCTGCTGATAACAATTAAATAAAGCGACCAAATTGTCACACAGTGTATTTACCTCGACAACCTGTCACGTGAATAATTGTGCTCAACAAAAACTATTGCACAGATTTATTTATGAACATGAAAACGTGGTTCGTATTCTATACGTGTTTGTTAAGTTTCTATTCGTGTCCAAAATTGTTCGTGGATTAAGACACAGTGTGTGAACTAAATGCAGACAGTCGACATTACGTGATAGGTGACTGTAGACAAAAAAGTATTAAATCTCTCTCAAAGAACTTTTTTAAGGCTACCTCATTGTAATCATCTTTTATATTCGAGCCATTTTTTTATTTCTCAATAAATCAACTTGATATTGAGACCACCCTGATATAAAGACTGATATTTACTGTTCCAACGGTGTTTGTTATATTGATGTTTTATTGTACTAAATGGCCCGTTTTACACACATTGTTGTAAAACAGAACAAGACCACATATTCACAGGCATATATATGTTCAAACAATCCAGGTGTCACAGATATGTTAAGATAATTATGATAGGATAATAAGATCATTTAAATTTAACCATCTTGATGATGATATGCTTGTACATTTCAGACATTTTCCTGTAACAATTGACAATAGATCCACAATACAATCAATAGTATAACACATTTGTTGTTTATAAACCAGAATAATTTATGGTTAAAAATTACTATCTTATCTAAAACATGTCTATAAAACGAGTTTAGGAAAGTTTCGATTTCATGCAGCAATATGCGAAATACATGAGTATTTTGTAATTTTCTTAAACAAATTGATTATGTGTCGCATGCTATGTATTGGTATACAGTACACACCAATCATACACGATTATTGGTTGCAGTAAATATATTTCTGATGGTGTTACATCCCCGTGTCACATATGGCAAACAGCGAATCTAATACCAGTCTTTGTTTTCTATATTGGTCTAATAAGGATGCTTGCTATGAATCAAAGGAAAAACACCGCCGGAAATTGATGTCTGCTAACTAAAATATCTTCGTTAGGTTCACAGAAGTGCTGATGCCTTTTACAATGTTTAAGAAAACCATTCATCTTTTCAGCCTTGGGTTGCCTTTTAAAACGTTTATGGTAACAGTCAAACATATAAACAAAGATCATTAGCAAGAGGTGAGAAATACTGCCTTCGTATAATGTGGTTCTTACTTGGGGGCGCGATATGCCAATCAAGTTACAGTGCAAACTCTCCACAGCGGTCCTCTCTTGACCAACAACTTCCCTGCAACAAAAACATGATTTATCCCACTGTATTAATTTAACTTCTTTTGAGAAACATCTTTCAACAACAGCCGAATTTTTCGTCTCCCAAAATGTCTTGCCTTTGAAGAGATTGCACTGTGTATTTTTTGCTGCTTACATGTTAGCCTATAATCATGGTTGACCATTCTGGTCTGCAAATATTTCGGAGTTAATGAATAGAAACCTAAAATGGGTTATCATACTTGTGACGTGAAAGCCGATGGTTCCACCCAGGTGTACGATTTGGGACTTTCTCCACCGTTTGCGTGACTTTAAACCCCAATGAAAAACAATCGGTTGGAGCTAGTCGTATGTCTATTGTGTTTGTTAGTCAGGCAGTACTTGTTTCAACGAGAACTTGGGTTGACATTTTGGGATATAATATATTGTAAACTAAATTTTTACGCCAGTATGGGTCAGTATTGGTTTCTACTTTTTTGTAGAATTCACGGAAGTGGCATATCCATGGAATCCGATTGAACTTTCGACTTAACTGGAACAATTTCATGGAGCCAACTTCAGTACAATAAACGTGTATGGAAGACAAATCTTTTTGATAATAAATATTGCGCACCAGGGATTGCAATGAATCGAACACAACTCAAACAAGTTCGTCTGCATAAATATGTTTTCAACAAGGCGGTAGAAATTGCAATTACGGCTTTTCAGCAATTTATCAGTTAGATTAGCAGTGAGAGACCGTATAGATGATGTGCTATGATAAGACCTTATTGAAAACATAGTTTCATTTTGTCTTATACAGAATTCTACTGGACGAATGCTAATTCTTAAATACACGCATTGTTATGTCAGAGAATAAAATCTAATTTCTTACATGTTCAATGACATTTTAGTTACTAATAAATAAATATATTAACTTTGCCATTGTCCCCTAGCATTATACATACTTGTTGCATTTATTCGGAGTTTTATTGATCTATTTTCAACAGTAGTTTGTCTATATACAGATGAACAGTGAACTGAATCCGTGTACCTGGATTCTGAAGCAGAACTAACCCTGTCCTCCGCAAATTATCATCAACTTATCCACATGAATCAAACGAATTAGTGGCATTAGGCCATCTACTACCGTCAAACCTGTGAATAAAGACCACCCATGGAAAATGCAGAATGTGGTTTTTATTGACAGTTGGCCTTTATTTGGAGGTCAGTTTGCTCTAAATAATCGGTTTTCCAAGAATTCGGAAGTGGCCACAAACACATGTTTGACTGTACATTGTGCTGAAGACACAGAACATGTGCCGCGTTCAGTGTTCGAACACACAAACCTGAAGTTCACAGACCAATTGTTTACCTGTTGAGCTAAGCATGTAATGTCAGTACAGACACTGGTACACACAGTTACGTTTAGTCTCAATAATCTCGGATTCTTCCTCATTCTCATTTTACAACATTCCACCTATTTTACAGAAAACCGGGTTTTGATGAAAAATTATGGAAATTATTTTGCAATTTCAGTACACTAAAAGTCCTTTCACACAAAAGATTTTCACAGCTAAAATATACGTTCCAAGTAACAGGTAAAACATGAGTTCTTCACACACACACACACATGTTTGAATAATATGAACATGAAAAAGGCGTGTCTAAGTCTTACTGTTGGCCATATTTCAATCAGATAGTGCATGGATATATGTTTGTTTATCATATATGTGACACACAACAGGTGCACACCGGGTACAATGAAGCATGCATGAACGTACACAATTCATAATGCCTCACTATTTGTTTTTATCATTTAAGAAGACAATAAACATATTCTGAATCATATTTTTCTTGCAATAAATTTTCAACTTTGCACGCAGACAACAAATCTATAAATGAACCAAGCCGCGATCGAGGTCCAGTGGTTAATGCGTTTGATCTGTAGCTCGGCGATCCGAGTTCAAATCCTGGCCGCGACTGGTCATGCCTTCTATGAAAATATACAGTCCAGGAAAACCGGTTAGGTGAAACGGTCGACGTATATAACGGAAAGATTGTTGAAAAACGGCATTAAACCAAGTGAACAAAATGATATAAATGAACCAACACAGCTCACTGGTATTACCACTCACACAACATGTTATTTCTACAAAGTAACTAAAGCCAGCTATACCAATAATAAGACAGTGTTATAAACAACAGAGAGCGATATCGCTTTAAATTAAAACTACAAAAATACGTGAAAACAGAATTATTTAAACCGCGATGTATTATCCATCCCATTCAATTCGATAATTTTATTCTTAGGATTTAGCTTCAACAATCAGGGTTTTTTATAACTATTGCAGACTTAACGTGGAGGAAACGTAAAAACCTGAGTAGAATCACCGACCTTCATTAAGCTAACTGGATAGATCTGATCTCGGGTGGAATTCGAACTCAAAGCGATGAGGGACAAGTAATTACAAATAGAGACTATAACCATAGTTATATATATATATATATATATATATATATATATATATATACCATAGTCATAACCATAGTTATATATATATACCATAGTTATTATATATATATATATATATATACCATAGTTACAACCAAAGTTATATATATATATATATACCATAGTCATAACCATAGTTATATATATATACCATAGTTATAACCAAAGTTATATATATATATATATACCATAGTTATAACCAAAGTTATATATATATATATACCATAGTTATAACCAAAGTTATATATATATATATATACCATAGTTATAACCAAAGTTATATATATATACCATAGTTATAACCAAAGTTATATATATATATATACCATAATTATAACCAAAGTTATATATATATATATACCATAGTTATAACCATAGTTATATATATATATATACCATAGTTATAACCAAAGTTATATATATATATATACCATAATTATAACCAAAGTTATATATATATACCATAGTTATAACCAAAGTTATATATATATATATACCATAGTTATAACCAAAGTTATATATATATATATACCATAATTATAACCAAAGTTATATATATATATATACCATAGTTATAACCAAAGTTATATATATATACCATAATTATAACCAAAGTTATATATATATATATACCATAATTATAACCAAAGTTATATATATATATATACCATAATTATAACCAAAGTTATATATATATACCATAGTTATAACCAAAGTTATATATATATATATACCATAGTTATAACCAAAGTTATATATATATACCATAATTATAACCAAAGTTATATATATATATATACCATAATTATAACCAAAGTTATATATATATACCATAGTTATAACCAAAGTTATATATATATATATACCATAATTATAACCAAAGTTATATATATATATATACCATAGTTATAACCATAGTTATATATATATATATACCATAGTTATAACCAAAGTTATATATATATATATATATATATATACCATAGTTATAACCAAAGTTATATATATATATACCATAGTTATAACCAAAGTTATATATATATATATACCATAGTTATAATCATAGTTATATATATATACCATAGTTATAACCAAAGTTATATATATATATACCATAGTTATAACCAAAGTTATATATATATATACCATAGTTATAACCATAGTTATATATATATACAATAGTTATAACCATAGTGAGAATATATCTAAACACACCACTTTGGCGAGAGTACAGTAGTTAAAAATCAACGGCATAATTATACTTGAATCTGAGCAAAAAACGTCTAACTGTTGTAATATCTCAAAAATGTTTGATTTCAAGAACACTTTGTACATACTTTACGCATAGGCGTAGGCAGGAATGAAATGTTTACACGCATCTAGAGAAAACTTGTTACATGATATTTTCATACGCGCATGCGTATTATGCGCAATAATCACTACGCTCTTGCTTTCATCGCAGGAAATTATACACAAAACATCCTTGAATATGGATTTAACTTCCTTAAATTAATATACAGAAGAAATATGTTTAACAGTTTAGTGTGTTCTTAATTAGATTGTGGAAATAAGTACGGTAAAAATATCAAAGCTTATCAATCATTACAGAACCAAGCAGTTCAATCATATAACTTACATTTAATGAACGGTGGAAGGTTTTGCCTTAAAATATAACAATCTTTGAATACAGTTCACTTCTGTTTGCAATGTGATTAAAGAAGAATGAGATAAACGAAATGGAACGTAGAGGTGATATCTGACTTATTTGTAATCATTGTTCTTATTATTATTATATATATATGCACATGACACAAAAACAAATATACACAACTCAGGTAATGTTTTTTCACTTGGTTAAATGCCGTTTTTTTTTCAAAAAATTTTCAGTTATATACGGTGGCAAGTTCACCTAACTAGTTTTCCTGGACTGTATACTAAACAGTTTTACTAACTTACCCTTCTAAAAAGCAACTTCTCCATATACAGAGGAAAATCGACATTTATGTCAAATTTTCATAGAAGGGTATGACCTGCCGCGGATTTGAACGTTTAATTATAATACAGTACCCTGCGGACTAATCTAGTACAAATGTCGCCAAAATTGATCATCATGAGCCAGTACTATTTATGTACCTTGGTGTTTTTTTTGATGGCGCTGTAGTCTATATGATTAGATGGAATATTTTGCATAAACCGTTACGTGGGAATATGCTTCAAGATTGTTTATTTAATCCAATGTTTCATGCTTTCACTATGGTATCAGTGTAGATTAAAACACTAAACACATTCATGAATCGACCACAGACTAATTAATCATGTGCAATTTTTTGTGGGTTTCATGTCCTTAATTGAGTCTTACAAGATTGCGACACGCCTTGTGCTTATCCAAATGGATAATAATTAGAAATATTGAAAGGATCTAGAATTTGAACACACATTTTCAATCATTCCAACATTCGCTAATAGAAAACAGTATTTCAAAGCCACAATAGCAATAACAACAAAGGTGATGTACGAGTAGAAACCGAAATCCCCGGGGAGGTAACACAACGGAACAGTCAGTGTAAAAAACTAAATATGCTCCTGGAATGTGTAAATACACTTGTCTTTATCAGAAATTTCAAGAAACCGAATGAAACAGACAAGAACGGTTAAAAAGTTAAACAATTATACTCTAACAACATAATTGATTATCGTCTACTTTCATTGTGAAGTCATTCGGTGCATATAACAATATTTCGTCTTGGGGTGACAAGTACACTCTCTGTTCACGACATTCATGTTAGGGCGAATGTCAACAACGCGAATGTCATTATACTGAACAATTTTATACATGAACACGACGTCAAACAAACATAAATCTGCGAAATGCTGTCTGTTACAAACCAGTTTTTCAAGTAGACTACAATGGGCTGAACCCAACTCTTGCCCTGGTATCGGGGCAAGATAAATATTACAATGACAACACGTTGATCCTTCGGATCTTTCATAGCCCCAAAACTCACAGCAGAATTAGCAGATTTATTATTTTTATTATTATTAGAAGCATAAACAGCTTATGACCAGCAATGTTATTTAGAAAAAGTCCGCAAGCGTCAATCGGATTACATTAAATTGACATGTATCACTCATTGACTGATAAACACATGACGGACAGGTCGGTCAAACCTTAATTGAAAGGCAAAAAAAACTCTAACACGTGTAATAATAACAACGTGGTTTAGTTGATTTTCAAATACTGCTAGTCAATAAAATCATCAATGAAAGTACTCATGAAAACACTCATCAGAAGCTTATTGTATTAGTTATTAAACCTACCTTTAACATACTCGTTTCGAAGCTGATCCTCCGCATTAGATATTTAGTTATTTTCATTTTTTTACTTTTTTTATTTTTAACGCCGTTTTCCAACAATTGTTTTCAGTTGTATACGGCGGCTGCTTCGCCTAACCAGTTTTCCTGGACTGTATACTAGCCAGTACTGACTTATCCTTCCACAAGGAGTCGGTAACTTCTCCATATCTTGAGGAAAATCAACATTTTTGTCAAATTTTCATAGAAGGGAATGACATGCCGCGACAAGGATTTGAACCAGGATCGCCGGGTTAAAGTCCAGCGTACTAACCACTTGAACACAGTCGCGGCTCTAGTTTTCTTTTCTGGGGCTAAACTGTGGATTGACAAAAGAAAATCTTTGTAAAGAAAACTGAGAATCTTAGCATGCAGTGATAGTTTGCTTTTATTGCAATTTTCAGTCTTGCAGAATATTTATTTATATCCTGCCAAAAATGGAATCCTGCTAAAAAACGTACCCTGCCACGATGAGCTGGTACTGGAATTCATAACATAATTATGTTTTTTACAACTTGATCGTATAATTCATGGTTTAATTGTGTCATAGCTGAAATATAATTTGTGTAAATCACACGATAGCGACGCTGTAGTTTTTACTCTCTTTGGGGATTAAAGGGGGGAGATTATTTATTGTATTCACTGATGCTGTCGGTGTTATCGCCCGAGTTAATCAATACATAGAAACAATAGTGGAACAGGAATGAGACGTTCATTGGGTATAAATTAAACAACCGATGTTGATATATTTGTGTCCTCTTAGTAAAAGATTGGGACATAGGAATTCATAATAAAATAGTGAGAAGACTGCATCTGTTCTCGCGCTTAGCCGTTGATATAAACAAGTAATTTTGAAAATTGAAAGAATGATACAAACCCGAGTTAGAAAAGAAAAAACACGAACGAAATTACTTCCATTAAATTCTTAGGAATTAAGACAGTATAGTCTTATTAAATCGCATGTATGCTGTTTATGCAAAAAAAGGATTTTAAGAACATTTTGAGTCTGTAATTCTAAAAATGTTTTAAATGCAAATTGATGGTTTTTTAGGCGTTGTTCTGAGAAAATGGACTTATCGTATTCTGAGAAAATGGACTTATCGTATTCTGAGATGTTGTTCTATACAATGAATGCACATACTAATGGTAATTTTGGGATCATAGAAAGGCCTGACCCCCAGAAAACATGGTTTTATATGTGTTGTGTGGGTTTCGGGTTGGGGAATTAGGGGGGAAGGTGGTATTTTGGGGAAGGTGGAATGTTTTGCTGTTTTCTTTTTTCTAGGAATGCTTTTCTTATCTATACTATAATCAGCCAACCCTAAACAAACTTGAGTCTGATTACAATAGACAAGAAGCATATTGGTCTGGAACATCAAACAGAAATGTATTATTACATTAAAAGGTAGCTTGGTTTGTGTTCTTATGAATCGTAACACATTCAGTCAGTACCTTGTCATATTCGATCGCGTCAGCGCCTCTGATGCAATTGTAGACAACGCAAGTGATGCTGATCATAAATAAATGTATGTAATACAGTCAAACCTTGGTTGACGATAACCTGTGAATAAAGACGGCATGTGAACAGCGGCAAATTCTTTGAACACATATATGGACAAAACGGACTAACCCTTAAAAAGGAATATTTTCTCCAGTTTGTTCTTATTGCCCTAATACTTCGTACACGTGTATGTTTGACTGTATGCTTATATATACTCGTATAGAATGTAAATGTAAATATTACCAGTTTTGTTTAGATGAGAATATAGTGTAATTCAGAGACATAAAATATGTATATAAAATAAAAATGTATACATTGAATTATAACAACTAGAAGACAGGGAAAGCAATGTATATAAGATAAAATACAGTAAACCTAACTTAAAGCCAAATCCAATATTATGAACACAGCATTAATGAATACAATCCCGAATTTTCGGACTGGTTCCCTTTATTAATTCAATACTTCAACTGAGACGCCGACATGTTAAGATCACTGTTCATGGCACGAGTATCCTGGTATTAGTTTACCAATCCTTACATAAACGTATCAAACAAACATTTAAAATGTGTTTCAAATATTGATCAGAATTCGCAATTAACGTGGTTTGCTTTTTGGTTATTCACAGGTGTTTAAATATCTTGGAATTAACAAAACTTTTGGGACCCGTATCATACAAATATCTAAGCAAAGGTATTCTATTTTTTTCTTAATTCACGTTTAGCTATCCCTAGTTTGTAAGTAAAATGTGTTTTATCCTGTTGATTGTTCTATGTTAAATATAAATGTCTAAAGCGTTAGCAATTTGAAAGATTTTTTAGTTTTATAACATACTTTCTTTACTAAGAAATATCCATGGACTGGACAAAGATTATTTTGTTTTCTTTCATCAATCGCTTTTTTTTCACTGATTAGACTCCACAGTAAAGTTTAAGAATGAATCAAACATTATCGAGAACGATCCGGGTTCAAATTACAATTGCGGTAGGTTATGTCCTTCTATGAAAATTTGACAAAAAATGTCGATTTTCCTCCATAATTATGTGAAGAAGGTACCGGCTCCTTGTGGAAGGGTAAGTTAGCACTGAACTGATTAGGTGAACCGCGTGCCGTATATAACTGAAAAATTGTTGAAAAATGGCGTTAAACCCCAGTGAAAAAAAATATGGACAACTAGAATTTTATGTTTAATTGTTGTCTTTCTTTATTATTTATCCATTCAGATGTATAGACTTATATAAAGCGTGGAAGAAATGTGCTCTATTTTAAGTTCCTATTTAACTTTTTCTATATTATTAGTATAAAATAAATTACAGAGCGGCCCTCTCTTGAGCAACAACTTCCCTTCAACAACAGCATGATATTCTATTTAACTATTAATTTAACCTCTCTACAGCAACAACCTCTCAACAACAACATAATTTTGCTTCTCCCGAAGTTGTTTTGGAGAAGAACTGTATCTACAAAATTAACAATTGATTAATGACTCAGAACTTCAAATAAACTTTTCGTGATTTTTCTTTATCATGATTTTATTAAGTTTACCAGGAATCAAGTTCTTAACAAATTGCGGTATTCTTTCGGTATCTCAAGTTTTCAGGCTGCATTTTAAAAATTCAGTTAAGTTTCAGACAACCGAACTACATGAATACATAAAAAATGACAAATCGACATCTCGAGACCACAGTGAATAGCAAAATTACAGCGTTATCGCCATTGCAGACGAATATACAGGCGAAGTTAATAAGCCGGGTTGCATAATAGTATATCAAATATTAATATTTGTAAAGGAAAACCTTTTACATGCGAATAATAGTCATTTGTTGTATAACTACACTGTACGAAATAGACTGTTTAAACTCGTTCCTAATAAGAATTGGTATAAAGTTAAAACCATCGTTTTTACGATACATATACTTTCATATCTTGAAATAAAAGATGTAATTGAAAACCTCATTGACAGCTAAATTTATTTGATAAAACATTTTGGATGAATAAGGAGGGTTAGTGCAGAACTTAAAGAAACTATTGTCCCCAAAATAGCAGTGACATGGATAGGTAACAAGGATGCATAAAACATAAATAACTTATTAAAACATTTACCAGTGGGGGTCTATTAATTTGCTGTCAAACAATTGAAGGAAAGAATTATAGACGATCGAGTTTACCTTTAGAACTTATCAATAGTCAATGAACAAAGATGGTATTCATATTTTAAATAACAGAAGAATATAAATATTTAAAGTTCTTAAATATGAACGTACGAGTCTTCGTGAAATTTTTGTTTAGTAAAAAGCTAAACTGTTCCAGTAATGAACAGATCATAGAACTGAAAACCTCTCCAATTAGAACACCCCGCAAAATAGAACAGCCCCCATTAAAACAATCTCCAATTAGAACACCCTTCCAATTAGAAGACTTCTCCAATTTGAATACCTCTCCATTTAGAACACCTCTCAAATTAGAACATCCCTCCAATAAGAACACTCTCCAATTAGAACATCCCTCCAATTAGAAGACTCTGCAAATTAAAACACCCCTCTAATTAGAAGACTTCTCCAATTACAACATTCCCAGTTAGAAGACTCCTCCAATTAGAACACCCCTCTAATTAGAACACCCCTCCAATTGGAAGTCTCCCCCAATTAGAACACCCCTCCAATTAGAACACCCCTCTAATTAGAAGACTCCTCCAATTACAACACCCTCCCCCCCAATTAGAACACTCTCCAATTAGAATATCCCTCCAATTAGAAGTCTCCTTTAATTTGAACACCCCTCCAATTAGAACACCCCCAATTAGAAGACTCCTCCGATTAGAACACCTCTCCAATTAGAGCACCTCTCCAATTAAAACATCTCTCCAATTGGAATACCCCTCCAATTAGAATACCTATCCAATTAGAACACCCCTCCAACCAGAAATTCTGCCCATGTCCAATTCAAACAAATTCTTTTGTGCATACGCGTTCGTATTTCAGAGGGTTTACTGCACTCACAAAATAGTTAGAAAGTAATGGAATTTGAGATCCAAAGTCTGGATTATGGATCATTTCTATCCGAACTTGAAATGGTTGTATGTTAACATCATTATTAATGTCTAACTCTAGTCTCTTTTACAAATAAAGAACAGTTAAAAGATGGTTCTTTGGTATACTATTTCAGTTATGAATAGGCTATCAATTTTATAAGTGATAAACACAACACAGAGATATTGTCTGTATATTGATGCATAACTCTACACAAATGGCATAAAATGCTTTTAATTTAAATCGTATACAGACATGATTTAAAGAGACTTACAATAAGTGGTATTTTTCAAATCCTCAATGTCATCTGGTTTTAGCTTGCTATTCCTTTTCCCCATATTTCACAAATGTCTCCACTTTAAACACTCTTATTTAGCTCACTATTTCATACATCCACTTTATAAACGATCACTTATTTCATTTGTTTTATTAATTACCTCCAGTAGGAGAAACAGTCGATAGACACGTTGAGTCTGAAGTTCGTAAGTTCTTAATCACCTTTGATCAGAAATTTGTTCATGAAAGCAATGATTTACAGCTAAGTTCCAAGAGACACTGAACAATGTACAACAGTACGTGCAGCTAGTGCTGTGTCTTTTCTCAATTTTAAATTGCTAATTAGAAACACTACTTCATCAATTAACTATAGGCTGAATTAAAACAACACTGTTTTATTGCTAAATATTTTAGTACTTGAAAACCACCACTCATAGGTAAGAATTATTCTGAATAATCTACTAATAACTGTCATAGATCTACTACATAATCATCCAAACAATGTTTCGGTAACGTTTGATTTCATTCGCTTTGACTATTATGAGAACAGTTCACTAAATTTCCTCTCTAACTTGCTAGCGACGTAATAGCTCCTACGATTAGTCGCAACTGACTCTCAATATTCCACGTTCTTCAGCAACTTCTATCACCAGCATATGGTACTGCCTTGTGTCTACTATAGCGAGTGGAATGGAAGATGATAACACTGGATTGTTTATTTTATCTCTGAAACTAGTTACATCAGCATGTTCCTTGTTATTAAATTGATCTCAAATGAATATAAAATCTGAACAAATCAAATCGTCGCTTTGATTATTTTTGTTTTGAAAAAGAAAAGAAAGTGAAAATGGAATTCCAGTAAAAACGCCACATGAACTAAAATCTACCTTACCACACATACAGACAACACTAACCATTGATCAACCATCGCAACTCAAAACGACATACACAGGCCCGGTAAAAACAAGGTATACCTTTCCCAAATTCCCAGACAGCAGATTTTACAAAGCAAATGACTCGGCTTACATCAATAACTACATAACATGAAGAAATCAGAGCATCAGAAAAGACTTGAACCAAATGTCATATTTCACGCGAATTATTAGGCCCAATATCTAGTTAACCCCCTGCCACCCGGGATAGTAAAAAAGGTTACATGAAAATAATCTTTGTTGCTTAAATCATTTTGTTTCTGTCATTCTCAACTGAGGATATTTCAGATTTCAAACCAGTAACGCATGGTGCTGAACTAAAATAGTTTGAAACATTTCATATACCAGGTGTTTTTTCTTTTCGTTTCAATTTTTTTTTCTTTGAAAAATCACCAGCTTTGTCGCTCGTAATATTTCAGGTTTAATTCTGAGTTTTTGCGGAACTAAAACTTGCAAGTTGTTTCTAATTAGATAAACTATCCATAAATATAATTCCATGTAATATTTATTGTAATTAGTAATCTCAACACTAGCGGCAATACGTTTAATACGCTAAACTAAAGTCCTACAATGCTATAATTTGTACCATATGAATTATTTTGCAATATGTGAATTTTATTTTGTTATACGTTGTACTTACATGGATAGAGAAACTCCACATGCCTATCGATTGGTCGGTGGTCAACAATCTATATTCAAACAGACACGTTTTACAAAGCAGGCAGCTAAAGAACGTTTTATTCAAATATCCCTATGGTGTCAAATTACAATTTAATTACAGGATTTTCATCTGTTTGTAAAAGAATACAATAGTCACAGTAATGGATCTTTCAACTTATGCAACGATTTTGAACTTTAGAAATCTGTTTACATAGGTTGATCCGACGTAAGCGGTAGATGGTTTTTGTTAATAAGTGTTGAATTCTAAAAACTTAACCTGAGCACTCAGGAGAGAAGGGAACATAGTTTTTAGGTAGGTGATATTTCTGTATTGTATTCAAATATATTACGTCAAATAACACAATAACAAAGTATCAAACTATATTCGTATTTTATTGACCATGTATCGGTATATTTATTTATCTGTTTTTAATATTTTAGCTCTTTATTTATTTGTATTGAAGTTACATATTATGAATTTATTCATTGATTGTATCAATTTATTTGTTTTTATTATTTATTTTTTCATTCACTTTTAGTGGTTTTCATTTATTTATTTATTTATTTATTTATTTATTTTCCACCTATTTTGAATTATTTTATTTTTACATATCTATTGTACATGTATTTTATATTGTTTTTAATTTATTTATTGACTGATTTTTCATATACATGTATATATTTTTCTATTCGTTCGTTTGTTCATGCATTCATTAATGCATTCATTTTAATATTGATTTATTTATTGCTGAAGTTATTTATTTATTCATTCATTCATTCATTCATTCATTCATTCATTCATTCATTCATTCATTCATTCATTCATTTATTTATTTATTTATTTATTTATTTATTTATTTATCTATTCATTCATTCATTCATTCATTCATTCATTTATTTATTTAGTACGGATTAACAAATAAATTACCATGAAATTCACGGACGTCCTCGCAGTAAGCAAATCTGTGATAACAGTGTCTTGGGTTAAATTATTTCTCGTTCAAGTTTTAACAAATGTTTGAAAATGGTTGTAGTTTAATGAATGATGTAATCATAGCAGGGATTTCAATTGTCTTCATTTTATGTCCATGCAATAAGAATGAGCATCCTGACGCTTTGAACTTTTTTGAACGGTCAGAACCAGAAGTAACCCAAATATCTCATTCATGGTCAAAATGGAGACACCTTCACCTTTTCAAGCACTTTATTCTGAAGCAAAGTTTTTATTCTGAATATACATTAACGATCGCATATATTTCCTTTATATTTCTATTTATATCGAATCCACCTTTAGTCTAAATGGTCACTTAATATCGAAGCTATTCGGTGATTCATTGACTATGAAATTGCATGGATTTTTCCCAGTGTGCCAATGAGTCTTACGTGGGGAGGACATCGACACCACCCTTTACGTAGACCTGCCTTTGTATTTGACAGTAAGCCCTTAGCAACATGGGAGAATGTAGCTAGCGCTTGTTCAGACAATAAAATCGCTGTCTGCTACATTTCTGCAAGTTCAATTTCCAAACTTATGAGTTATTAAAGTTGGAATTTCAATACCCGTGGCAATGAAACCAATTAAAGAACACCTTACATTGACGCTGTAACATGAAAAACCCCACGGAACGTGTGGTTATTTGAAAGCTTTAACGCGTTGGTCGCCCACGGCGTAAGTTTTGTCACTGTTTGCTTTTAAAACGCCCTGAATAACTCCTACGTAGGTTCTGCCAGAGTGTCATAGTTCCTCGTCGATATGTTCATCGTCATCAACATTTTGTCCATATTTGGAATCGTGACAGACAGTTCTCTGATACAACTTTAATGTGCTTTCCAATAAGCTAACATCTCGACATCTTATGAAACTCGGAGAACAGTGCCGTAGTAAGCGGTGGAAGTGTATATTATAAATATTATCGGAGAAAGGACGCATCAACTGTCTTTTCATGGAATTTCAATTTATTTAAAGGTGGAATGTGAGTTTTCAATGGGGAAAACAGATTGTTTTAAATCGCACCAGCAATTTAGGAGTTAAGTATTAACTACAAGATTACAGCCGAAAAATAAAGATTCAGAATTGTGTACGTTATCATTTATAGTCTTAGTTTAGCTTCATAAAATGACGTCATTTAAGGGCTGTGAGTATCAGTAGATTTTAGTGGAAGCCACCTGATTATCTCGGAGACAAACATCAGCATGAATACCGACATCGTTTTCTGACTTTCAAATCACTTTTTTTCATTCTAGCTATCCTAATTTAATTGAAATGTCGTGTTTACCACACTCACTTGGCTCATCAGCTAGTGTTTAGCTGTCGTTTTCAATAATCTGTATTGATCTTGATAAAGCTCAATATTTGTAGTCAGGTTCTTCAAAATTACAATAAGCGTATGCAGTCAAATCACAACTAATGAAAGAAAGGGAAGACTACAAATTTGGTACCAATGTTCTATCAGCGACAAGAAAAATCTCTGTTAAATTGACAGTAAAAACATCGTTTTTCCGTTTTTCGACTGATGAAATTCGTGTTTGTAAAATATGGAAACGAATCACGTGCAATAATCCGGCTATATTCGCAAACTTCGTGATAAATAAAAGTGCATTTCAAATGAACATTAATTCAAATATAAATTCAAAACTGAAATACTTTTCGATGTTTTTGAGTAATCGGTCCTTTTGCTGGACAGATTGCGCTGTTTGTAGCAGATCTTGTAAACATCCAAAAAGTACTGTAGATTATTCACTGACCTTAATTTTCGTTGAAATGGCGGAAAATAAATTGATCAAGAAACTGTGGCTTTAATCTGGGCTGTGAAATTATGATGAGAAAGTTTTCCATCAAACTGTCAGACAAATAATGCATAACATTGACAGTTGTCATATGTATTTATTATCAATTTGTCTACGATTTTCTGGGGCATACTGGTTTTGTTTGGTACATTTACAAAGCTGATAATAACAGACAACTAGGGAACAAATATTTTTTCGCTTGGAATCTGAAACAGCTTAGAACATACGGTGATTTAATTTTATTTCATTATATTAGTTTTGCTACAATTAATTAAGCTGAGTGATAATTTGAGTTGCGTTTCCTGAAATTTTTATTGACTCATCATAGTAGTCAAACCTTGAGTTGAGTCTGTTGATTTGAGACAGTTAAGTAGCTGCCTCAAATTTCTACTAAATGTAGAGAATGATCAAGCTGGAGCTCGTTGTAGAGATGTTTTGAAGCCACTTATTTTTCATAATTTTTTTCTTTCTTAAATTCAGTAAATAACAAAAATGTCAGGTTGGAATTTGTAATAAGATAAAATTACAGGCTAAAAAGATTAGTAGTGAAACAAAGATTGAATGTTTATAATATTTAATTTTGTCATTTTCGATACAAAATGATAAATAAGAAAATAATTACATGTACAAAATGGTGAAAAAGGAGATAAAAATACATTTGTGAAATGTCACACTTGTTCATACCTTCAGTAAAATTCAAATTTTACGGTTAATACATAAAGCTAACACTGTATTTGTTGTAAAAATTTCAGCTGTACAACACAAAAATGAATATAAATAAAAAAGGTGATGCAATATGAAAATATTAATTTTTTTTGTTCAAATACTTAGTCAAAGGAAATAATTTCCATTAAAGGGAATTGAATATTTATGAATAAGGAATAAATCTGTATCCCATAATTCATAGTGAATTTTGTCACGTATGTAAATGACAAGAGCGAATAAAAGGTATTTGTCTTGACTTGACAAGTGTCCGTTGTTCACGGGTGTTAGCACAGGTTAGTCTATATATAGATAGAAGTTGTAAAGTAAAAAATAATTCAGAACTAACTTGCATTTTATTGTTTCCTTTTTACACGTGCAATTCTACTCCGATGGTTTGCTTGGTTCGTTATGTTTAGCTGACGAGAACGATTTAATAGTAATTCGCGTTTTTTCTCTTTTATTCACGTTTTGACGGCGCGTGTGTTGATGAGTTACCGGATATGGTAGTTTACATCGTGAAAAATATCAAGATTAAGTTATTTATTTCCACATACATGTAGTTATTAAATATTTCTTTTTAATGTTATCGATGCTATTCTCATCATTATAAGTACCCTGATTTGTACATTTAATAACCAGTTTAAAGTCACGTTTCTTCGATTAATTTAAAGCCGGTTATGCTTTAAAATGCATATACATGTATATAGTTTGTATATTATTAACAATTTAGCAACATTGAATTTCTTTCTCTTTTTGTTCCATCAGAAAACTTGAGGCTTGTATGTTTTTGTCTATTTTAATATTTGGTTATTTTGATGATGAATGTTGCTTTGAAGAACGTTTAAGCATTTTTAAGTTGCATATGAAAAGAGTGAAAATAATAAAAATAAAAATTTAGACATAAAGAAAGGAACACGATTCAAAGGCGCGGCTTCTGTGGTACTCCTTCCAAAAAAGTCGATGGACAATACAAGTCTTTTGCAATATCTTTTCAGAAAATATATTTGACATATATCTAAACATGTCTGAGTAGAAATTAAAGGTACGAGGTACTATACGACTACAAACTACATTAGGATTATTAGCCCTGACCTGACCTTAAAAAAAGATTGGCTCGTACGCACGGTTGTCTAGTAAAACAAGATTGTTCTTTGATACCGATTTTTGTACCCTCGTCAACCAGAAATACTTCTTTAGAAAATTCTATACGCGTAGTTGTCATATACGTTGTTATTCGCGTATTGGACAAAGACTGGTTCAGTTTAGTAGGTTGGTGTCAAGTTTTAGCTCATTGGAAATTTTTGAAGTAAGCATGGATTGCACCCAATAAACATGCGTTGCCTATTTATGTTAAATTAAGTATGTAGTAAATAATAGTGGAAAACCTTGAACCACTGATTAATGAGCCAGATGAAATAATCAAAATATTAAATTTGCACTACATATTTTTCAACTTAACGTACGCGACAGACTTTGATTGAGTGGTTGTTTACGTACGTGAAGACAGTATTACAATCCACCATAAAAATTAAATCTTTTAGCTATAATGACTTTTTTTGAAATTTAAATTGCACATGTGAGGAAGCTGTCCAGTTAGCTTTCGGAAGGTCGGTGGTTCTACCCAGGTGC
This sequence comes from Lutraria rhynchaena, assembly GCA_008271625.1. Classification (NCBI taxonomy): domain Eukaryota; kingdom Metazoa; phylum Mollusca; class Bivalvia; order Venerida; family Mactridae; genus Lutraria; species Lutraria rhynchaena. The sequence goes on from VIBL01000365.1 coordinate 142,443, forward strand.
ACACTTGGAGTCTTCAAACTGCAGTCAAATGACCACGGCTGTTAGTATATATTATGTATAGTATGCTATGGGAATAATGTACAATGGTATGTTTACGTCACACAGTCCAAACTCTTATATATATGGTTATGATAATAAGAGTTTGGACTAGACCCCATACAAACTTCATGTCGGATTAAGCATTGTTTGTTCACAAATAGACAACTATGTCACATTAAGTAAAAACAACAGTAGAATTAACTCCCTTGTATTGAAATCGAAATTTTGAAACATTTTCATCAGTACCCATAAAGTTCGAAAAATCTAGGTCTATTTTATAGCAAAGGTGAACTAAGTATGACGACTAGTTTTTTTATCTCACTGAGTAAAGGGAGCGTATTTTTAGTAACAGACGATACGCCTACATTTTCTCACAAGGTGAAATCAATTTGTAAACTGATATGTCATAATGAATCATGTGACTTTTTCTTTTCAAGTTTAGTACAAATGTTCTCAACAGGCGTACTTGTTTTTTATGACAAAGTATTAAGATACTAAATGAATATTCAGTAATAATACATGTACAAGTATATCAGTCTACGGGTCGTTTTCTGTGACACTTTTTTATCCAAGGTAATTTTGAGTTAAATTAGCGTTTTAAATCGAATTTATTACGATTTTACAATCACAGATCCGTGACTACCGTCTGTGATTAATCGTGAAAATTTCTAGGTATTATTTTTCAATGCGTTTCTTTACGCTTTGTTGAAGTACGATTGTAAGGATAATTGTCGTGCATATAAGATTTGTTTGAAATGACTGCATGCAGCACAAAGAACGCGTTAGAAAGATTATTTTCGGCTTTTGAAAACTAACACTGACAAAAAAGTCTAAAAAAGATTAGAAAGACTCCTGCGGGTATCATTTCATGGTGAGAGAACAAAATGACTAGACTTTGTGAATCATAACAAACAAATTACCCATGCTTTTGTCTTATCAAAGTGAACTCAAAAGTGTTTTGTCTGTGGCCATTGGGTTCGAGCCCTATGCATGGAGCATTTTCATGGTGACCATTAGGTCGAAAACTTTACGTCTGACGCCACCTGTCTGACACCTGATCTGTGTGCTTCATGTGGAGAAGTTGACAGTTACTTGCGGAGAACAAGGTTAGCACTGGTATAGAATCCAGGAAAACTGCGCATATGACTGAAATACTTTTGAACTCAGACATGAATATATGTATACTTTTACATGTAGAAAGATATTACAATTCTTCCCGGTAGTTCGGTTAAACTTTTTATCAGAATATTTTTTGAAAATGTTCGTAAGAAAAAATAAAATGAAATAAAAAAAATAAAATAAAAAATTCAAAAAAAAGGAATAAATGAAATAATAAAATAAAATGACCCGAGACCGAGAAACAGTCCAGCATGGACAGAAAACGGACGGTAGGGTTATCAGAAACCAAGATTTTTTACGCCTTACATGAGACAAAGATTCTAATCCAAAAAGATTCAGGATTTTTGGTTAATATTTCAATTTTTTTTTCAGAGCTTGCAACAAGACATTAGGTCTAATGCTAAAATATAACAAGAAGAGTCAGAGCATTTTATTCATTTTTAAAAAAGTGTTACTTTAGCAAAGATATGCCTATGACATGATACTCAGACGTTGTAGAAAATGAACTTTGTCTTGCGGTAGAAATATGCTACAAACACATGTAAGTTTTATAAAAGCTAATTTTGTGCGAACTTTGTTGTCACAGTTTTGTACTATCGACCAAACTAGTCTCTATAAATGTCTCTGAGCGCTTTACGTGAGTTTCTGTATAGATCAAAGTATTGGGAATCCATATTTTAATTATTACACATAATGTCCTAATTTTTATCACTTACCATCCATTCACAGCATATTCAATATTTGTAAATCTTGAATTTATACGAGCATAAAATTTGACACCAGTTTATCAATAAGCGCTATTTACTCCCGTACTGGCATAAGGCTTATCTTAGTTGTCTAGACTGGTATTCATCAATACCTGATCTAGTAACGGTTATTTGCATCCGAGGGCGGGTACCAGCCCATTCGTAATCGGGTTATAGGATTTCTAGTACAATTCTTTTTTCTAGTCACTTTATTCAATTGCAATCGATAAAAAGATAAGAACCATTGTACGGCGAGGATTACTGGTTATATTCTGAGAGTTTCTGGTTGGATGTTTATGCTAAGGATAATTTGATCAGGGGACGAACTTTTCTGGCTAAGTATGTGATTTACCTCATCTTTTCCTTGAGTCATTTCAGACAAATCTGTTAAAATATTTACAAAATATCTTTCTACACTTGGTTTAACGATGCTTTTCAACAAATTTCCAAATCAATTTCAGCTATATACGGCCTTTTCACTTAACCAGTTTTCCTGGACTGTGTGCTAACCAGTACTAACTTACCCTTCCACAAGGAGGCGGTAACTTCTCTTCTTTTTCATAGTAAGGACATAAACATTTTTATCATTTTTGCCGAACACAAATAAAGACATGGATTTCATTTTTTGTTTTATTCGATAAAATAATAAAAATTCAAATAAATATATAATGAAACCCATATCTTTATTTTTGTCAGGCTAAAGTGTGCGTGCGTGTGTGTTTTGACGATGACTTTTTACCCCAACATATTGAATCTAGGACTTTTTGTATAAATTACACGACTGATAGGCTGATGATGGGTCGCGCTTTAATAAGAATCCATTGAATGTCTGAAATTCCAGCACCTGCGAACAAACCGTTGGTATTTTCTAGTCACTAAATTCACACCAAAACATATCATTTATCCGATAATTTTCTAATAACTCGAATCGATTTCAAAGTTTAAGATCGTTTCAAAATGTTTATTTGAACAAGTCCCAAGTTAACAGTACATATTTTCTACACGGTTTTATCCTAAATTAGTATACTTTATATTTTATATAGAACTTTACAATCATGCAGACTAAAATTTCAAGTCATACAGCTACAAAACAAAACAGATGAATAATTATACACTAAGATGTACATATGCATAGGCGACTATTTTCCATCGATTCTATTTCTTTTCTTCTCTTATAATAAAGAATAAAAATTCTTTTTGGTTCTAGTTACATTTAAAATGAAAATTGGAAGAAATTTAAAAGAAAAAAGAATATAGGATAAAATAAACGGAATCAACTTTGAAGTTGTCCAGTCATTATGATGACGAGTTAATTTCTGACCAGCTTTCAACTTGCCCTCAAACATTAAACTTGATAACGTGGCCACTTAACAGAGAGTTTGAATTCAGCTGTGCATTACTTCCGTTTATTTGACAGGTCAGCGTAAGTATCAATATAATGTAACGAAAGACGCTTAAATCAAGCAAATATTCTTTTTGATTGATTCATTAATAGTATTTTTATATATTGTTATATATTTATATATTGTTATATATTTATATATTATTATATATTTATATATTATTATATATTTATATATTTATATATTATTATATATTTATATATTATTATATATTTATATATTTGACATATACAGTCTAGTCAATTAAAATGTAAATGTATTATAAACAAACTGAACATCGAGAATCTTTAAAAGTGCGTGACGTAACAGTAAAAGACAAAGTTATTCGAAGCGTGTAAAGCTGTTGACACAAATAGATAAAAATAACAGCAAAACATATACATTTGTAAATTATTAATATAAACATTATCATACAGCTACAGCATTTTAATTAATGCAACCATACAACATTTTATATTGTTCAAGCATATGATGTCATCCATAAAAAATATTGGTAATTGATTTTTAATCCTAATCAATAAATTTTTAACTAAAAAGTCAATCAAAAATGAATAAAACTGTAAGAAAATGGATAAGTAAATAATTAGCAGTCAAACGTGTGAATCTAAGCCAAGGAAGGAGAGTACAGACTTCAAGCGAAGCAGCCTTTTGATTTTTTTGTTATATCATTAAATGTGTTTCGTGTCACGGATGTTGTCTACAAGTAACCTCTACCGACATGTGATCGTTCTTGTGCCGTGGATTTTTAATGGGTCGGTTGCTTTAACTGCGAACCCATTTTTTTAAGAATAACTTAATGTTTATCTTAAGTTTACCAAAAGTTTTATTTTCTATTTATCATTTTTCAGAAAAAGCAATTTTTCTGTCAACAAATTTAGTCGCCAAGAACGAAACGAAATACAATGTTAGCTCCCAGTAATACTACATTTATTTTGTGAAACCTTAGTTTGGAGTTGTCTCCCTTTAGTCGACAGATTCTTTTCATGTAAAATTCAAATTGTTCAAATTGTTGTATAACTTATACTATAAGAATTAATCTTGAATTAACAGCCAACCGTGAATAAGGGTCAACATGTGAACAATGGCCTCACTCTAGCTTCTGTTTATTAATATATGAATAATGGACTAAGATATCTGAATAAGGCGCATATTATCAAAAAGGTCATGTTTCTCTCTTCCCTAATCTCTCAGTCTGTATCCGTCTAACTCTCCCCTATTTGCATCCCTTTCCTCTCCCCATCTCCCCCCCCCCCTATCATTCTCTATTCTTTTTTCTTTTATTCTCTCTAAAAAAGTCTTTGTTCACATTGTTTATAGAACTATGGTGCCCTGTTAGTATTTCATTCATAGTTCATTAGTTTTTATATCATTTGATAATTATGCCCTTAGTAGACTTTGTTAATATGAAAGCTAGGAGACTGTTCAACCTGGATTTGACTTTATCAATAAAATTCATTTTGAAATTGGACGAATACACAATAATGCAAAGTAGGCCTAAACTTGCCATCGAGGTGCCGACAGCGGCAAAAATCATTAAGCAGCAGAAGGGTAAAACAAAAAAGGCTTGAAAAAATAGTCATGTTAATGGTCACTTGTTCAAAACAAATCTTGGAAGGTCGAAAACCTCTTTTCATTTTTTTCAGAACATTTCTTTCGTATTTTAGAGGTACGATTCGTTCCCAAATATTTTCGTCCCTCTGTAAACCACCGCAATGAAATGTGCGTTGAGCTACTAATTAACCCTAATCCTCTTCAAGCTGAAATATTAATCCAACATTTCAATTTAGCACGCAAGGACCTTTAATCTTTTGTTTACGCTTAGACGATTATGTCATGTTTTAGAGACAACATTTTTCAAAAGCAATTGAGATCACTTAGATCACATGCAACGGTAATTAAAAACCAAGAAGTTTCTAACCGCTGACTGAAGAGTTAGCCAAAATTATTGTTAACAGTTTCCTTCATATTCTGTATCGAAATAAGAAAATATTTTGACAAGATAAGAACTAAAGGAGCTAAATCTGACAGTTCATAGATCGTTCACAGATGGTTCATTACTCAGCTAGAGGTGTCATTGATAAAGATTTTTGTATCGATATATCGGTAGAGAATTATCGACGATACAGCGATATATCGATTGACAGGCATATATGGCAAGAACTCTTACATTTACCCTCAGAATTTCAGCTTACGGGTCTTTTTTTTGTTTTAAGAGGGTATTTATTAAATACAGTTATATTTGATCATATGCATAGTGTAAACAATGATCAAAGATAAAGTATAAATAAAAGGTCGAAACTGAATAACTTGTTTCTTATTATTAGTTGAACTGTTCATGAGTTAATGACTAGAAACTTCTCTATAAACTTTAAACAGCTTAACAACTACTGGAATCACTTTCAGATAACAAAACAGTACTGTTAACTCAAACTTAAAACAGATGTTTAGATGTCAGCGGAACGTGATTCGATACTCGATATTTTAAAATTGGAATCGATATCGACTCGGATTTCAAAGATCGTTGATATATCGATATAGGCAGAATCGATTACATCCCTATACTTAACACTTACATACTACATATGTGTCCATAATTAACTTCTGATATCTCTGAACTATGTTAAAATTATCCAGATGAAACACACGATTGTTGTACATCATGATACAGTAAACCACGATGATCTTAAGACCACCACTTGGACGGAAGGACAGCTTAGTACTTATTAGGCTAGAAAAATAGTTACGTTTACGGTGCATTGACCAAACGATTTGGTGGGTGGTTAGGTCGAAAATGTTTGGTTCTTTTTTTCTTAACACACCATTTTTTTATCTTGGAGTTACAATTCATCCCCAAATATTTCCGTACATTAGATTTTGAAGATAGAAACTTGAAGTCGGCTCCCAAAATTAGGGTCGGCCCGGTAACCATAAACACAACTATTTTTTCTGGCCTTATCAGTCATGGAAGACATATAAAGAAGTCGACCTTGTGTTTTATATTGTGGTGGTCTTAATATTGAAGTGGTCGCTAAGTGAGGTTTAACTCAATATGAAACTTCAAGAGTCATACCTGAGAAGCTTGCCCATCACGTGACAAAGATAAATATCTAGCATAAGTGAGTCGTCTTGTGTCCTACGGACAGCAGTCAAGCTTTTGTACACGCTGTTAATGCGAACGACTTTGTTAGCCTTCGTCAACTGAACAAAATATCTGATGTCTCTGTGTTTTACATTTAATTAATTAATCAATTGATTAATCGTCCGTCCGTCCGTTCGTTCGTTTATATATTTTTTTCATTTATTTAATTTCTTTCTTTTTTGGGGGGGGGGTGAAGTTGATATACATTTCATTAATTCTTCCAATATATTCTACAACGTATTTTTCATCTCTTTTGAAAGATTTCTCAAGAAGTCAATGTTCTATTTTCAAACATTCAAGATTGACCATTCAATTCTCTCAAGCGTGTCTATTAACCTTTCAGCTGTCTGTCACGTGATTTGTATACATCGTCAGTATGAGGCTACGACTCGCTATGCGTAAGTACAATTTTAAACTTATTGTAAACCTTGAATGTATTTTAAGCGTTCAACCAATTGCATTCACAATCAAGCATGGCTTGGTTCAAAGGCACACGTAAAGCTATTCGGACGACTTCGGAGATGTTCGTTACTTGTACTTATACTTACTGACAGGTTTTTAAACATTCGAAAGCTCTTTCAGCACGCAGAACTTGCTAAACGTAATTGCATAATTATGATTAGAAATTAACTTAGATTTTTTTGTTTAACTGAAGTCATGCATTGATTTTGTGATAATTCTATTTATTGATTGTCGTGTTATTTTGTTCTCGATACAATCGTTATAATGCTGTGTAAAGTTTTTCCCTTTCAATACTTGTCAGGAAAATCGTAAATGTTTTATATACAAACAATAACTTGAATTAAATTGTACGAAATGCTTCGGGACTTGTATTGATCGATGTATATAGAATAGAATCTTGTATTATGTGTATTGATCTAAGCGGCTAGGTTGTGAACGTGTCGGGATTCGTCTCCATGTTATATACACTTATGTAAAGCAAACGACCCTTATCTATTTACACGACGTTTTGTTTAATATTGTTTTACATTTGATCGGTGAATTGCCTAAGAACATACATTATTAAGTAGAAATGTCCACAAATACCGTATTTGGGAGAATTTAAAGGAGATTTTTTCATATCACATATGTTTAAATAAACCTTAAAAGCTTGTTGAAATATCGTTATTGTAAAACCTTACTCAGCAACCACTTAAATATGAAGACCATTTTATTCAACATTGTAACAGATATGTGTTGATGGATGTCTCATATACATGTATTTCCATTTGATAAGGAGGTCGCCCTAATACTAAGGCCGTTTTCAGAGTTCCACAGGTGGTCTTAATATAGAGGTTTGACCGCAATAGTCTTTTCTACCAGGTGACCTGTAATCACAGACGGTGTTTAGCGCTTGTAAACAGTCGAGCGTCTTGTCAAGTAATGTTAAGAGATGTCTTGTATTATGTTAAATACAAATAGCTTTGGCTGATATTTCATCAACGTATTCAAAACAGTGCTACAATGTGTTTAAATGCCATTGGAATCCGTCCGTTTAGTCTAGCCGGATGAGCTTGACACCGTTGCTCGACAGGTCGCGGGTGTTGAACCCGAACAAGATGATTGTTTTTAGTTTATTTCTAACGAATGAAAGTGGATCCTAGATTTTCTTTAGGAAATCAATAAATTTGTATCATGGCGTGGTTCTTGCTCATAATTATAATCTTGCTCATAATTATGATCTTTCTCATAATCATAATCTTGCTCAAAGATGCACTGGTTATTACCTAAAATATTAGCTTTTTATCATGAATAAAATACAAGTTTTGAAGAGCACTCCAGATGATTATCACGAAGGGTCAAAGTTCACTAACCTAAACATTATTGAAATCACTACTATTTTAATTAATCCCAAAATGTTCTGGTTAAAAATAACTTTATTTGCTGCGTAAGTATTAAGCGGAATAACTCTATCCTCCAGTTTGTATCCGTAGCTCCATGATGCATTTTGTCCAGAAGGTCGTCTCATTATCAAGGTTTTATTGTACATGCAAATAATGGTGAGGGTAGCACAAGTCATTTATTAAAATATCTTTTCAGTTCTGATCAAGTTTGGGCCCAAATGACCTTGATAAATTTGATCAGGATCCAATGTGAGATAATGTTCATCACGTGATCTGACCTTGATTCTGGATTTGGTCCTTATTGTTTTAGGTCCAACTTTTGTAAAGATGAATTTGTCAGTTAGTAAATAAGTCTTTTGTCCTGAGCCATCTTTAAAAATTGCTGGTTTGCGTTAACGCGACTCAGACTGTTAGGGATCACAATGGAAATAAGAGTAATCCTTTCCTCATTTTTGTGTTATCCCTGGTATTGTGCGCATTGCATGTTTTTTTATTATTTGAATATGTATAATCATAAATTCTATTTATGTTATTCTATTATTTTTTAGACTAACGAATTTCACAGTTGTTATCGTATTGTATTTATTTATCCATCATTTCGTTTTAAATTGCCATTTTGTGTGTACTTCCAAATAAAATTATTATTATCTCTAGACAATAGGTGATCGGCATTTTTGGTAACATTTTAAAGCTTGTGCTACAAACTAATGGCTGAAATAAAGACAGAAAAAATCGTCAAAATCGCTAAAAAGTCGGGATTTTTAATCAGTCGTGACAGCAAAACTAACATTTTTTAAGAATTTCATTTTTTCTTACGTCTTTTCTTTGTTCTACTTTTTACTGCTAATGTGTGTGTAATGATTGGATTTTTCTCGCAGGTTTTAAACTTCTACAGTACAAATGCCGCCGATGGTGGCTCTATGTTACAATTGGAGCGCTACTTGTTTTTGTCTACTTCGTGGCCGGCGGGGGACAAATATGGCACATTCTCCTTGGTGTTCCTGTTGAAAGTAAGCATATCTATTTTACTCTATGAAATAACATCATCCACATTGCCATCCAAGATATTGCCATGCTACATTTTCTACATCATCAGGTTTTCGCGTAAAAGATAAATTATACTGCGGACTCTCATTGGCTGGAACCAGCTTGCCTCCAGCATCCCGACGGACAAAACCTCACTTTCAAGACACAGTTATAGCTTCATTATGTTCTAGTATGTATTTCTGTTGGTTCGATCACCCCAGCCTGTATCTCTCGGGTCTATTGTCTGGTCCTTTGATCATAAAATACTCTGCAGTTAACGCATCTCGGGGAACACATGATTTTCAAGAACTAATTTCACGAGTACCTGCTAGTTGAATTCAATGAGAGTCCGCTGGACTCATATCTTGTTGAATTCTTATACAGAGTTGCCATACGCATCTCTATTTCATGACTGGTCTGCGTGTATACATGTTTTATTTAATTCTTGAGATTTTAGAAATTATTCGCCAGGATAAAACCTTTTTTTATTTTGCCCAATTTGATCTTAACGTACAGATTGTTTGCCGAAAACGTCTGCACGGTCAATGTCTTAAAACAGATACACGGCTGAGAAGTCATTAAAATCATACACGCTTAATGTAGTTTTTGGAGAAATGAAATACATTTTGGAAGTGGTTTGTTTTGGAGGTAAGATACCAGCCAGTGGGGGTTAAGTTCCTCTACAGTTTTCAATAAATGCATTCATAAGTACACAATAGTTACTTCAGACATGTTTTTGCGCAACGAATGACGGTATAATAGAACACGGTTATAGTGAACTCAGGTATAGTGAAGAAATGAGTGGGGAAGCTGTCCAGCTGGCTTACTGAAGGTCGATAGTACTAACCAGGTGTACGCCTGGGGTATTCCTCAATTGTTGAAGTTGGAGAAGTCCCCACATTACTCTGGCTGTTGGTGCGACGTTGAAATAAAACCCAGACAAAATAATTATAAGATATAAGCAATGTACTATTATTGATTAAAAAACTTATAATATTAATTCTGTTCTGTTCAACTCAGTTACTCTGCCCGAGTATGTGAAAGAAATGAACATACAGCCATTGCAACCGGTGGTCACGGCAGATTTCCCAGATACAAGGGGAGATAACCAGGCAAAAATTCCACATATTCTTCATCAAACGTGGAAGGAAGACTGTCTAACAGAAGATATGGCAAACTACATTAAAACGTTTAGTGTTCTGAATCCTACATGGAAGTATTATTTCTGGACAGATGAGAGTGGGCGGGAACTTATTGCTAAGCGCCACCCCTTATTGCTTGACATTTGGGATAATGTACACAAAGGCGTTCAACGCGGTGATATTTTAAGATATGTAATTTTATATGAATTCGGTGGAATGTATGCTGACCTGGATGTGGAGTTTTTAAGGCCCCTAGATAGACTGACAAATAAATATTCTTGCGTGTTGTCACCAGAACCGTTTGAGCACAGCGTGTTCCTCTATAAACTACCGTTTGTGATTAACCAAGCCATAATGCTGTGTAAACCAAAACATCCATTTTTTAAGATGCTCATTGATAATTTAGGAAAAGCAGTGCAAGTTTCAGACGTCATGGATTCGACTGGTCCGAAATTTATTACAAATATATTTCAGAAATATACTGGTATAGATTATAACAGCGAACTTCGAACAGACAATAGTGTCTTAAAATCGGAGCCATATTTTTATTACAATTTTGTTAGTGAAACGGACGAGAGGCACATTTATGTACCAAACACGCATTATTTGTTGGACGAACTTAACAGAGGAGACAATGGATTGCCACGAATAATTCAAAATCAATGTTACGACATTAGAAACGCCAAAATGCTCATTAAAAAAGGATGTGTAGAGGTCGAACAAAAAGGACTATACAGGAAAAACACTGATTTTGCGTACACCAGGCACGACTGGGTTCATACGTGGCTGCACCCGCTTGCCTTTAAAAACCTTGTTAGAAGTGTTAGTAAGTGTCAAAGTATAGAAAATATAGTCCCTGATCGGTACATGTATGATAGCAAGTTAGACGCTCCTGTATATTGATTGAAGACTACAGTTAACGCGATGTGTAATTCAAGCAAGACTTGTGAGGTGTTTAAAATCAAACCTGTAAACAAAGGCCATCATAAAAAGAAGAAGGAAAGAAGAAATGAAACATTTGTGCTTAGATGGACTTTATTCAAAGGTTTATTTTGTGGTCATTGTACATAGGTGACCTTTGTTCACAGGTGACATTTGTTCACAGGTGATCTTTGTTCACAGGTGACCGTTGTTCACAGGTGACCTTTGTTCACAGATGACCGATGTTCACAGGTGACCTTTGTTCACAGATGACCGATGTTCACAGGTGATAGTTATTCACATGATGACTTTTATTCGCAGTGAAGGTTTGCTGAAGTTTGACTGTATGATGTTAAGTTGTTTCAGTCTTTGGGTATTCTGAGTTTAAGAACTGTTATTTTCTGACACATTTTTTCTTATACGTAAGTGCAAACTTAACTTGGATTTATTTTATGTAGAATTTGAGTTTAGCCAAGAACAGTAACATGCAGAAATGTTTGAAAACATAAGTTTATTTGTATATAGGCATCCATGAACAAGACGGAAGTCTCTATATTCAACGAATATAAGGTCAATTAGTACATTTTGTTCGGACAAACATTCGCAGGAACCAAATTAAAAGAAGGTTTATAATATAATTATATGAAGGTTGATTGACTGTTAAGACGACATATAGAAGACATATTAAAACCCAGTCTGAAAATGAGTGGTTATTTTGACGTGGTGGTCGTTATACAAATTTTGCTCTACGTGGATATCCGAGCATTTTTTGTTGTTTTAGAGGTTTTTTTGTAATCACAAAGTTACGAAATGTTGAAACGTATTTGTGATGTAATTACATAGAAATTTGAGTATACTTCTTTCTATACATACATAATTGTTTATTCATTTTTCTACGTTTTTGTGATGTTTATTTCTGGCGTATTTTGATTTGTTTTTGCTATGTGTTAGTATAAGAGTATTTCTTAGATTTGTAAACAATTGTAACATGTCTCAATAAGGGGCTTAAATTTTTTTAAGTTACTGGTTTATCGATATTGAAGTGACGTTCCTAAATGACGTTTTTTCTGGTTATGTAAATAAATTCATGCACATGCGTAAATATGTTGATTGTATGATATTCAAGTCGATTACTTTTTTCAAATAGATAACTGTTCTGATGCCATTTTCTTTCATTCGATACAGATTCAAGAATAGTGTGCCCATACCACGTGACTTTGGCGTCATTTTTTTGGTAACACAGAAAGCAAAGTTTACCTACAAACGCTCGATTTGATCGCCAAAAAACAGTATTTTTTGCACAATTTTGTTCGGCAAAATACATTTTTTTTCCGTTTTCGGGAAAAACTATTAATCTATTGAAAAAAAAAAACATTACATATTCACACTTTTGGTTTTAGCCTCCGCTTTATTTTGTCATATTTGATAAAAAAATAAGAACTTTTCGTGAAGTTGAAGATATCGAATCGAGTGGTTTGCTGATAAACTTTGCTTGCCGTATAACCAAAAAGTCACGAGGCATGGGCACACTGAAGAAGGGTTGTATCCATTTTCGGTTTAGTTCAAACGGACAAAACATTAGGGTTATTATTTATTCATTGAAACTTTGCAACTGAAGTTGTTTAAAAAGGGATGTGATAAAATGATAAATAAAGGTTTATCAAACATTTGGACATTTTTGGTGCATTTACTGCAATTTACGCTTAAATCTTCAGATATGAAGGAATGAAAATATACGCAAGCTTAGCTTGAAGAAGTTGAGTTTCTTTAAACGTTTTGAACTGAATTTAATTGACTAATTACAGGACCGGGATTTGTCAGGAAAATTGAAATAGCGATATATTGTGATATTTTCTAAATTATTACTATATACTGCAATTTATTATGAACATATATTTGTAAACAAAATTTTAGAAAACAGAGATTTAATCTATCTTATTATCCTGCTGTCTTTGGAGCGCAGTTCTTTTTTTTTTGTTAATGGAGTCTTTCCAGTCCTACTAAAACTATACTGGATTAAGAATATCACCAGAAGAGTAAAATAACAAAAATAATATTTTACTAAACATTAAACTAAACATTAAACTAAATTAAACATCAAACTAAACAGTATTATTTTATAAAAAAGTTAACTGATTTTAACAGATTTCATACAAAACCATTTATCACAGTATTCTCAGTTAAAGACAAATTAAAAAAAATATATAATAAGTTGTCTAACTAAGACTGAAACAATGTCAATTCACTTACCTAGACACTTTTTATTTGAAATGTAAAATATTGCAAAAAATACTGATATTCATCGATTTTCTGATACCAAATCTAGAATTACATGTAGTCCATTGATAGTTTTCTTGAAATATTTCATTGGGACGTTAAAGATTGGCAAATTAATCCGATTCAATCTGTTTATTTTTATGATCAACCATTGTAACAATATGTGTTTTTGTATGCAAGTCAATGTTTTAAATTTATACACAGTGGTATGAAGTTCCTTGTTCAAAAAGTATATTTGATGTGTTTTGTTACCACACCATAATCCACGGGCTACTACGGATTATTTCCAATAAATTCTTGCTGAAATAGTTTAACAACTGCCAGAAAATTACAATCCGGTAGTCATTTCTTAAAGGAACACAAAATTAACTAGAACCTGAACATTTCAAATGATTTACTACACAACGATTCGACAATATTCAGATGAATACGAGACACTAATGTACAATAGGGACTTCCGTGGTAAAGTGGTTCTGGTATCTGACTAAGAATCATTAGTCCTTCATCGATACGATTTCGAATCCCATCCGGGACAAAATGTGAAGAAGTTGTCCTGTTAGTTTACGGTGGTTCTACCCAGGTATAATCCCGGGGTCTGCCTTCACCGTTAAAGCTGGAAAAGTCGCCAAATGACCCTGGTTGTTGGTGCGACTGTAAACTCTAGTGAAAAAAAAACATATCGTAACTATGTTTAAGTCTAAATGTAGGTTCTACCCAAAATGAAACTTAGCAACTACACTAACTACAAAACTTCAAGGCGACTCTGGCGTCATTCGCTCCCTTCACCTGTTCAACAATGTTAAATATCAAATAGTATAAGAACGAACAACAAAATATGCTGATAATGAGCAGAGTATTACCACAAATACATGTACTTTTAAAGATTTTTAGTTTTTCAGTTTGAAGAAAAGTATCGGTGTAGGGTGTTAATTTCTATTGTATATGAATACACTAAAATAGACGGTTTTAAATTTCAACCTACGTAGATACTACACACAATACAGAGAGTGTGGCATGTGTATTCATGTAAAATCATATACCATTAAGTCAATTTAACACATTAATGTACATAGGTATCATACATTTTACCAAGCTCTACTCATACGTTACAACGTCACGCTACGCTATAGTAACCTCTGTCATTACACATCTTAACGTGACCATAGTTGGATCCCGTGAGTGTTAAAAAAAATGGCGGACACGCCGCGAAATAAGTATTAAGAAAACTGCTACGTTTGTAAAAAAGGGACATTACAATTAACAAACAGGTAAAAAATCAAGCAACATTAATCCAAGATATTTTCTTACTTTAAAGACTTTAAGAGTAGTGTTGACAACAAAAAGATATATGTAAAGGGAGATCACTCAATGAACATGTTTTAATTACATGTAAACAGGCGAATTATTAGTGGTAGAATTATTTTTCTTATATAACATTATCACTGCAATGTAATACTATTGCGTAGGATATTGAAACCATACAATATATGCAGATATCACAAACCATACAGACAGTATTGTATATCAATATATGTAGATATCACACACCATACATACAGTATTGTATATCAATATATGTAGATATCACACACCATACAGACAGTATTATATATCAATATATGTAGATATCAAACACCATACAGACAGTATTATATATCAATATATGCAGATATCACACACCAAGCAGACATTATTGTATTTCAATATATGTAGATATCACTCACCATAAAGACAGTATTATATATCAATATATGTAGATATCACAAAGACAGTATTATCTATATATTGATATATAATACTGTGTAAAAGATATCCATATATCAACCGGCACTAAAATATATCAATGCATTTGGTTTGATAAAGCCACGTTGTGCCGAGTTGATTTTTGGAGATTCTCGTTTCATCATCTCACTGTTGCTTCATACAATAACATCATGATTGTAGATTATGGTCATTTATACAATGCGATTGGTTTCAATATTTGTTTGTTGTATCAAGCTGTTTAGTCACTTCAACATCGTTATTACCGTGAATATGCGCCGTACCATGGAACTAGCCATTACAGATATATTACTTTGCAATTCCTAGATCTTTTCAACAAGTTTGTCAGCTAGGTGTATAACCAGCGTAGTTCTCAGAGATGTAAACAACTGTCGTCTTATAACACTCACGGTAATGAACATCTAGAAGTAATAAAAATGTTTAAAATATTCGTAAACCTGTAAACAAAGGTCTCCAATTGGAAGAGAGAAAATTTGACCTTTATGGCCCTTTGATAAGGGATTTACTTGTGTGCCATGTTGTATGCATACTGAAAAGTGGCATTTCTTCACATGGTGTGGTCCTGTTACAATACAGTAATACATAGGTACTCATTTTCCGTTTTATAACGCTTTTTCGAATACTGCAGGTAAAGAAATCACATTTTATTCTAACAGAACTTTGTTAATTGTGATGTTAATCACGAAATGTGGAATATGCTAGTTTTCAAGATAAGGAGAAATAACTGGGAATAGAATTGAAAGACTTCATGATTGTAAATCTCAATCACCACGTGCAAGTTGTGTCGGCAAAGTCTGATGTTGTGATAGTCTTCTTGTCACATGTGTGCTGTGTCGTGCGGTGCTGTGCCAAGCTGATCCGTGTATCTTAAACTGTAAATCTAACAACGTTATATCGCCTTAAGTCGCCCGGTTCATAACAACGTTATATCGCCTTAAGTCGCCCGGTTCATAACAACGTTATATCGCCTTAAGTCGCCCGGTTCAATTGGTGGGAGGAGCGCAAGACTGCTAAATTTAGAGGTCCCGGAGAGTCGCATGTTTAATCGATAATTTCCTAATAATATTAATTTCTCATTTGTCATTTATCACAGATTTACGAAACAACTCACAAATCAAACAATTCATAATGCATCTATGTTGAAACATGTAAGTATTGACAGGTATATCAATGTCTCTTGTAAGGAGACTGACCGCGATAGACAATATAAAAAAACGTGGTATATGCCAAATACAGGTATATACAAACAGACAATGCAAAATCAGTTTACTTGCACACGATCTTTCGTCCGAAGTCAAATCAACCATGGTTCATCCCCTTATAGAATCAACGACTGTGTAGAGGGAAGGTTTATCAAAATCTACTTCAGTTATACATATAGCTTGTAGTGTGGCTAGAAGATCTAGAAGTGTTTAAATTCTTTGTAATATGAGGGAAAGCCTCTTTTAATTCATCAGATATTGCTGTATTCAGTAATGATTGACTATTTTCCATTCTGTATAAATGACCTTCATGAAGACAACGATAACCATGGTAAAAAAATACAATGAGTATGGGGCTGTCGAAATACTCGTAGCCTTCGGTCTTAAACATTTGGAAGAAATCTATGCAGTCACTTTCTGCGACATTTATCATACTTTAGTTCACATAAAAATGAAAGAGCAAAGTGACTTGCATCTTCGTGTGAATGTATACACTGCCCCAGACAATTCATTTTCGCCATGTGATCTGGCTTGCTACCTAAGTTGTGTAAAGGATCTTTGTAGTTGACCACTATGACATTTGCTACACTTCGCTCTGGATATAATTTGGTAACAGTAAGCAAGAATGGGCGCATATAATGATCTGTGAGCTCTTTTTAATACAGTGCAACCTCTCCAGAGCGCCACTCTCTAGAGCAACAACCTCTCTGCAACAACAGCACGATTTTTTCCCCTGTACGATTTAATTATTAATTTAGCAACTCTTGAGCAACGGCTTCTCTACAACAACATAACTTTGCTTCTCCCAAAGGGTGTTGTTTTGGAGGGGTTGCACCATAACATTTTCCCAACAGTAAATGTGTCCGTCCCCGGTCAATTGTCTGCATAAAATTGTTGCATAGCCTTGTCTGGAAAGTTTTGAAAGGACCGTTAGAGTTTGCAATCTTGTCATACAGTCCAAACCAAACATTCAAACATTACTTTGTTTTAAATTCGAAGTATTTCCGTCTTTCTATTTCTGTATATTAATATATGTTTAAATATCTACATGAACTTGAAATGACTAATGTCATATGAGCTGGTTGTGTATGGGCCGGGGACCTTTTTGCGCCATAAAATTATAATTGAAATTGAATTGAACTGAATTGAAATTTAATGATATTAATCCGAGTAAGTACACAACCGTTTGGTCACCATTACATTAAATTGGAGAAACATTCCTCATGTCTTTCATCATTGCCGGAGGAAAGGGGTCAATTTCCGACAGACGGCGAGGTTAGTGGTATATTTCTGCTTCAGAAGTTCTACCAAGTTCAATACATTGCCCATGCGTCTTCAAGCGATAAGCTGGTTTGAGCAAACCAAGAAATATTAATATTACAGTGAACTTGTCGCATAGAATATCATCAATTACTCCACGTTTGTTGCTGGAACTTTGCAATTTCAACATTTTAGCCATTTTGTTCATCCGCTATGAAGTTTAAAATACTAAATAAAATCATGAAGAAACGGAGCACAAAATGTTCGTGATCACAGGTTGGGCAAAACATAAAATTCATCAATTATACTGTTGTACCACCTCACTGAAATGTCCCTCTCTAGTATGAATTTTTTTCTTCGGGGTGTAAAGAAAAAATGAACGAAAGGAAAAATGAACGAGTAAATGAAAGAATGACCGATTAAATGAAAGAATGAACGATTAAATGAAAGAATGAACGATTAAATGAAAGAATAAACGATTAAATGAAAGAATGAACGAAAGAAAGAAAGAATGAACGATTAAATGAAAGAATGAACGATTAAATGAAAGAATGAACGATTAAATGAAAGAATAAGCGATTAAATGAAAGAATAAACGATTAAATGAAAGAATGAACGATTAAATGAAAGAATGAACGATTAAATGAAAAAATGAACGATTAAATGAAAGAATAAACGATTAAATGAAAGAATAAACGATTAAATGAAAGAATGAACGAAAGAAAGAAAGAATGAACGATTAAATGAAAAAATGAACGATTAAATGAAAGAATAAACGATTAAATGAAAGAATAAACGATTAAATGAAAGAATGAACGAAAGAAAGAAAGAATGAACGAAAGAAAGAAAGAATGAACGATTAAATGAAAGAATAAACGATTAAATGAGAGAATAAACGATTAAATGAAAGAATGAACGAAAGAAAGAAAGAATGAACGATTAAATGAAAGAATAAACGATTAAATGAAAGAATGAACGAAAGAAAGAAAGAATGAACGATTAAATGAAAGAATAAACGATTAAATGAAAGAATGAACGAAAGAAAGAAAGAATGAACGATTAAATGAAAGAATGAACGATTAAATGAAAGAATGAACGAAAGCATCAATGACTTAGGGAATAAAAGCAAGAGAGAATCCACAATATCCTGTTTCATTAAACTATTCCAACTATTAGTAAAAAAGTTTATCTTTTTGTTATTCGCAGACTTATAAGCAAACATTGTTTAAGTGTAGACACGAAGTCTGTGCCCACTTTTAAACTTGTTTTAGAATAAATAGTTGTAATTCACCAAAATATTTATTTTCCGCATTTAACCTTTTTTAAAAAGTATAATTGTAATCGGGTGTATTTTTGCAAACACAGAGAAAAATGTTTAACTAACGATGATTTATCAAGCAACGTTCTTGTCCAGACCATTATATTAAAAATATGTTCAATAAAAAAGATTGCTTGATTTAAACACAAATACTTATACAAGACCATTCATTGATCGCCAAGGACTGATAATAGCTGTATTTGTATATTTTCAACAGAACGCCTATGCCAATGTCTGTACACGCTCGGTTCATATAATTACACTCGTATAATTTTATACATAGCATGTTATATGTACGGTGTCAAGCCGAGTTTGATTTTGATTTTAAAAAAATACGTAGGTAAGATTAACTTTTCATTTTCTCATTTTATTTCTAATGTCGTTTCTTAATATTTGTTAGTTTTGTATTAATTTGCCTCATATGTGTACCGGGACTGAAATTGATGTTCAAAATGTTTTTTAATTCTAATTGTTTGATTTATTTGCTATCTTTTTCTTCGGTTTCTGGTTCATAGTTAAATTAAAGACAAAATGTTGTTCATTAAATTCAGATGGTATTGCCTTTTGTTAATCAGGAAATGTTTATCTTACAAAACTGATCAACTTCACTGACACACAAACCATAACGTACTAGTGGTAATGTTGTAACTTGATTTCTGATTGAATCGATTTTAAGCTCTTAGTCAGCCATGTTTTACCAGTCACCTATGAGCAAAATCTACCAAGTCACGCTTTAGCACCCACATATATGCCGTAAATAACCAAATAAGGTTAACCATGTATTTATTTATAGTTCCTCGTCCCTTTATAGTGGCCTTAGTTAATCGATTTGAAAGTGTATGGTAGTTTTATTTACCTTTTTACTCAGGTCGCGTTTATTTGGTTGTGTAATGAAGGAACTATTTAAACAAGTACGTACATATTTTGATTTCGGATTCCAAACTCGACAAAAGTGCTGTTTACATTTGTCTGTGTAGTGGTTTTAATTTTCTTACAGTGTGTGAAACGTTTTCTGATTTCAGACCATCACACAAAACTGATGAATTTAAGAATGTATCGTCACAAGACTTTACGATACATAAATCGTATTTGCAATAGTCATAAAAATGGATCTGTGATCAGACTGAGTTCCAACAAGTTGGCTAAAAAGGCCACAATATTCTGCTGTAGTGTAATGCTTGGATATGTCATATTCTTAAACACATTTTATCAAGGTACGTATGTCAACATTTCATAGAAAATATGTATTTTCTTTTCAAATTTAACTCTTGTAGATGTATATATTACACCAAAATACATGAGTATTATTATCAGCTATTGATATATTTACAGTCAAACCTGATTTAACAATCACCTGGTAATACAGGCCATCGTGTAGACGGTCACTTTTTTTCGATATAACCGATCAAACAAACCTCCGATTGAAGATCAAATATACAAAATGGCGTCTTAATAATGCGCTCACCACTGTTGTTGGTATTGCGGATGACAAAACAAGTTGAATTTAGTCTTTCGCCATAAATATTAATTTACGAATAAAGCTACTGGCAATTTTCCATTTTTACATTTCAGTTAGACTCCCGTCGCATGTAAATGAAGAAGATTATTTACCTTATGAACCGGAAGTGGATGTTGACTTTCCTATTTCCGGTAGAAAAATTCCCATAATTCCACACATAATTCACCAGACATACAGGAGCGAGAATATACCACATTACTATGCGCGATATGCAAAAACGTTTGTTGACTTAAATCCATCGTGGGAATACTACTTCTGGACAGATGAAGCCGCAAGAAAATTGATAAAAGACAAATATCCCCATCTACTTTCACTTTGGGATACATATGGTGACCCAATTAATAAGGCGGATGCTTTGCGATATGTTGTCTTGTACGAATATGGCGGAATCTATGTTGACTTAGATTTTGAATGTCTCCGTCCACTTGACAGAGTGACTTTTAAGTATTCATGCATAATTCCAACCGAACCTTTCGAACAAATTGCATTTCGTCTAGGTCACCCATACCTGATTAACAACGCCATTTTAATGGTAAGACCTAAACATCCATTCTTTAAACAATTAATTGACAATCTCATTAATTACCAAATGCTGGAAACCAACGTGGACAAAGCCGGGCCCATGTTTATGACGTCACAATTCTTTATATACAACAAATTTAATGCTAGTGATTATTACAAAACATTGCGGGTGCTTGATAGTACTTCGCCAAATTTTTACAAAGGCAACCTTCCTGAGGACGATGAAAACGCAATTTACGTACCTAACACGAGATATTTCATGAACACAATGGACACGCATGCCTTTAAAGAGACTCGGTATTATTGGAAATGCAGGTATTTCGACCAACTTGATTTGTTACAAAAACGCGCTTGTATAGAACTAAAAAGACGAGGATTTAATAGAACGCCAAATGAATTTGTTTTTACACAGCACCACTGGTTCCAGGCTCACAATCCACTAACAGTGTTCGTAAAACATTATTTTGGATGGCTTTACCCAACTAGAAAAGTGAACATCTTTACAATTTCTCCTAAATGTAAAATATACGGTAAAACTATGCAGAGTTGAAACCTAGTCATATTTATTTTCATTTATTTTCTATGATTATTTTTTTCAACTTTGTTTGTGCCATGTGTTCAAAAGATTCGACTACAGTGCAACCTCTCAAAATCAACACCCTTGGGGAAAAGCAAAATCATGTTGTTGTTGAGAGGTTGTTGCTCAAGAGAGGGTCACTCTGGAGAGGTTGCACTTTATCTTTTTAACGGAAACTCATAGTGCAGATACAATCGTACTTGTGGACAACGACCATCCTAGGGGTAGAGGAGGTATGTCCTTCATGCAGAGTTGTACTCCATTCAGGGATTGTATTTTAGTCTATCGTATCAATAAATGCGCATTAAAGATTGAAGATTAAAACATGTTTCCATGCCATAGTTTTTATATAATAAAACAAAAAACTATCTCTGTATTATTTACGTTCTTAAGTTTCATAAACGAACAAGTTAAGTTATTATCAAAACTAGCCATTCAATAATGTTTATATACACTTCAATCATGGTGAACGAAGGACTGTAACATGCGAGTCAGCAATTCGTAGCTATTTAAAGCTACTGACAATACGCCATCATTAAAAATTTAGGTTGCCGGTCACGTGGCTCAAAAATTTAACAAACATTTTAAAAGTGGATAGGTATGTAGGCATTTTGTTATTTTACTGGTAATACTATGTTTGTACTGGAAACGTAAAACTGAACAATAAAGAACGTAGCATCTTTCTGTGAGAATCGCTGAAACCTAAATCCGGAACTCCTTGAATGTGTCGGTCGCATAGTTGCAAACCAACATTTTTCGTAAGGATGGCCTTTAACTTGTTTTATCAAGTTGATCATCGACCACAGTAAAACATCATTCAGCGACTCTTACTTTAACATGATGTTTATTTCAGTTAACCCGTCGAGCGTTACGCCCCATGAGGATATATGCATGTATAAACAGGTTCATCAAAAAGGGATGATAAAAAAATCAATCGAGTGAAAAAGATTTATAACGATCTGGAGGTCATTAGCGCGTGACTGAATCGATTTTATATGTCATAAAAATATTTTAAAATGACATTGAAAACCTCATCACTCCGATGGTTCAACCTTTTCATTATGGCTGTGGTAGAATTGATTTTATATCCAGTCATACAGGTGTTGTTTTTTTTGAAAGACTTAAGCACGGACCATTATCATTAACCAGTCAACCAGGTTTACGTCTATACCAGTCAATTCTCATTGACTTGTTGGCTTTTATGCAGATTTCAACCCTACGGCGTACCTGAATATGAAACTACGGAGTCCACAAAGCGACATCGGACGTTTTTATGTCAAAAGTGTCGTTTTTCCCGCAGGTTTTTTATGATGGCCCATGCAATAACATTGCTTAAAATAATTACAGAATAAAAGTAAAATACTAAAATCAGGTTTTCAACAGAGGATTTTATTATTAAATATATTATAAATTCTTATGTGCAGCATAACTTTTGTACAACAATTCAATGTAATTGTAAAATCTAAATGCTTTTGTTATGGCGAAATTTTCACGGTATAGTTTCTGTGTTTAAATTCTACACGCTGCTCGTTTATTTCTTATACTAAAATAATTATGCTACATAGTAATTAGAAATATGCAATTATTATGGAAAAAATAAAATAAAATAAATGGCAAAATTGTAAATGTAAAAATCTTCTAATACTCGTGCAACAATAATAACTGTATCGTGTTAGTAAATTGGACAATGTCCAGCATACCTAACTCATGTTGAGACGTAAAGCTTATGATACATGATAATTAAAATACATGTTAATCAGATGAATACAAATGTACATAAAATATTTCAAGATGATCATAACTCACATTTCAAATGTTACTACTCTAAACAATAACAAAAAAAGCGTATTACACAAAATAAATGCATAATGCTCTGATACATTCGAGTCACCATACTAACAAGAGTTATCCTTCTCGTTTCATTCCCATATTTTTCATGGTAAGTCCGGTAATTCTTGATAGAGCAATATTTAACAGGTCCACGATGACTCTGTCAATATGGAACTTGGAACAGAGATCATTTTAGAGCAATATATGCACGAATATGTTCGACCAGTCTGAACACAACAAACATATGCATATATATATATATATATATATATATGTACATACGACCAAGAACGGTAACTCTGAGCAGAAGAAATATATATATTTACATATTCATACGGCCAGGAACGGTAACTATGAACAGTAATCTTTCCTTGAACAGACTGTCAGATACTTCAGACTGAGCTGCGTTTCAACAGTTTGTTTAAAACTGTTAATAAATCATCAATGATAGATAAACGACTACGTTTAGTATGCACAACAAGCGCCAAGGTGACGCAGAGAACACAGCAGATTATGATGAGACAGAATTTTGTATAAGTTGTGAAGAACGTTATGATCGCTTCGTCCCAACCATGCCATGACCCATCGTGTTTTATATAAATATATTGGTTGAATTTATCCCTATCTAAAACTACAACTTCTTCTGGACACGGATAATTCATAAGCCTTCCCCACAGGAATGTCGGACCTAAAATACATAAATGTTATTAAGATTAATACAGAAATGTTAAGACCACCTTTAGGACCAGGTGAATATGGTCTTACTGTTCAGATAAAGTTAAATTCAGAACAGAAGAAATAAAGAAAACCAGACCAAAGATATCTGACCGTTATAATGAGGCGATCGTTATCTATATTGTATCTAAGTGTGATTTTATTGAAACATAGTATTTTGAAACATATGTTACTTGAAATTAAAAAGGCACATAATAATTTAAGCGTCAAACAGTTACCCATACTGCAGAATGTGTGTAAATCAATCAATTTATGAACACCCGTAGGATAGCATTAAGCAAAGCAAATCACGAGATATTGAATACAGAAGTCCTGTCATGTTGACATTCGATTAAAGAAGCAAATCCATTGCGCTTTAAAGTTTATTTTCAAATCCATGAGGCCAATTGGCCCATGAGGACAACATATTTACAACATGTATTCAACACATGTACAACAAGCACGCACGCACCCACCCACCCCCACACCCCCACACACCCCCACACACACCCACACATCCACCCCCACACAAACACATCCACACACACACACACACACACACACACACACACACACACACACACACACACACACACACACACACACACACACCACACACACACACATACACATACATACATAATGCACAAAACACAACGTTATTAATACAATCCTATTAATAATGATAAGATTTGGGAGAAGAAATTAAATAAAGTTATATAATAAAGTTCTGTTTTGAAATGTCTTCAATGCATCAATTATGACAAGTCTAGACAGAGTCAGATTTCAATTCAATACACTGAATGAGCTAGTAGCTATTTAAACATTATTATTTGACACAGTCAAACATTTTAAGTGCTCATTGCCTTGTGCGGTATCTGGCGACATTGACATAACTGGAAGCAAATGCCAACATATGAAGAGAAGAAATGTGGCCTTTGTGCAAAGGTGATCAAAAGAGTTGAAAAATAGTCTGTGTCTCCATTACCCGATTGACACTATTTTGTTTATAGTCGCCGACCCTAAAGTTTTTTTTAAAAAAAAATGTATAAATATATTTAGGGACGAATTGCACAAGTAACTGTAGACAAGATCATTTTTCTAGCGTTATTCATTTTGAGACAAGGAGCCCTCTATCTGTTATATTTACCTGTTGTCAACATGATATTGGCATGTGGAAACACGAACCATCTGTTGGACTGCGGCAAAGCATCTAACAAAGATCTAAGGAATGGATGCCGCGGTGTGATGCCAATAAAATCGTTTGATGGCCCGGCTGGGAATGTCTCGTGAAGTACAACTCGTTGATTTGAGTTCAAGGCTTCATTCGTGAGTGTCTGGACGCTGCAAAAAATAAGCTTTTAGATAAATCTTATTTTTCAAAAGTCGAAGGTCCGTATGGAAACTGTTCATGATACCTTACCAATGACTATGATAATTATACCTTTATAAAAAATCGTTTTCGTGCATTTAATTAAGTACTCGTGCCATGAAATGTGTCTCAGTGTCTCATTTAATATTACATGTGTTACTCTTGTCTACACTAACAAAGAATCAAAAGTTAGAATCAGTTAACATATGTTGTCGTATAATGTTTGGATACAGAAGGCAAGCTTAAAAATCTTCAACAATACCGTGTGGATAATGTATGTCAATATTTAGATCAGGGATCACAGTATCCATATTATGTTATAATGAGTGTCAATATTTAGATCAGGGATCACAGTATCCAGATTGTGTCATAATCAGGGGCAAATATTTAGATCAGGGATCACAGTATCCAGATTATGTCATAATCAGTGTCAATATTTAGATCAGGGATCACAGTATCCAGATTATGTCATAATGTGTGTCAATATTTAGATCAGGAATCACAGTATCCAGATTGTCATAATGTGTGTCAATATTTAGATCAGGAATCACAGTATCCAGATTATGTCATAATGTGTGTCAATATTTAGATCAGGAATCACAGTATCCAGATTGTCATAATGTGTGTCAATATTTAGATCAGGAATCACAGTATCCAGATTATGTCATAATGTGTGTCAATATTTAGATCAGGGATCACAGTATCCAGATTATGTCATAATCAGGGGCAAATATTTAGATCAGGGATCACAGTATCCAGATTATGTCATAATCAGGGGCAAATATTTGGAAACAGACCTACTTATTTAAAACGACAAATCAAAAGTCAATGTTTTCTAAATAAGTCATAAATATTTACAAAGGCCGTCCAGCAAAAGAGGTCAGAAATATGACCTTGGACTTTATGCAGGATTAGCTTTTATTTAGAGGTTGTTTACGTCCATTATATCAAAGAATGAGGGAAAGAGTGACCGTTGCTCAGATGGTGGTTCTTATACACAGGTAGGGTGGTATATTACTTCGTGTACTCACTTCTTCTTACATGTGACATCTAAATCCACATACCATCCACCATGGTGATAAAGTATGACATATCTAGCTACGTCCGATCGCTGAATCCAATGGCCATATGACATGTAGATCCAATACAGTTGAGGATATTCCGTTCTTATTAATTCCAACACATCGCTGGCGCTCCAAAGAATATGAGTAAAGTTCGAATGCATGGAAATCCATTTTTCACGCTTTAATCTATGATCCTCCAACAGAACTGGGTCTTTGAATGCGTATATCTGATGTAAAACATTTGGTATTGGTTCCTTCTTAATGGTGTCACACTGAATACGGTTTGTGTTAGAGATAACATTCACGTTAGGATTGGACTTCGTGAAGAACTCGGAGATGATATACTGAGCGGTAAAGATGAAATACAAACAGCCGTAGAACACCATGAAAAGAACAGCTGCGGTAACTCTGCTTTTGGTACGCATTGTGTGGTCTTTGAGCTTTGTGGTGGTCTTGCTTGGAAAGTATCTGAAATTTCAACATTTTGATAATTACTATATGTATCCACGAGAAGGTTCTTTAGCTACATGTGTTACAGTGCTGTACATATGATATATGCGTTTATAGAAGTTTGTACGCCCGTCAGCCCGATAAGCTCAGTTGGTAGAACAACTGACTTGCAAGCAGAAGGTCACGGGTTCGAGCCCCGCATCGGGAGCTTTATTTTCTGCCTCCTATTACACATGTATACATGAAGAAAATATGCAGCGGTATGGTTCTAAATATACCAATTAAAGATAGTTATGTAATGGGGCCTTGGGTTAATTAGGTACGATTTATTAATGGTTTAATCCGCCATGTATGTTTCTCGGATTAGTCGATAGAGAACATAAAGATTATAGGTTTGTCTGTTAACAATGCTAAATGTTAGGATATTTGGGTTACTGAGTTCCATATGGAGAAGCAAAATTATGCTGTTGTTGAGTGGTTGTTGTTAGAGAGGTTAAATTAATAGTTAAATCGTACAGTGGGAAAAATTGAGCTAATCGGGCTGACGGGCGAACAAAAATTGAGGGGAGGTATAACGGATTTTCCCTCGAAGTATTCCATAAATTCGAGGAATATCATGATACTACATTTTCCTTTGGTTCCAAATATAACTTTGGGATTCATTATTCATGACATAACGCGAACATTTGTAAGACCTAAAGATGCGATCATGAGTTGGTGTTTTCGTTAATCATTGATCGTGACGATTACAACACAAGATGGAGGATAGGCACTAATCAACCATGTTTTATCCTTGATCATATTAAAATATCCATGTTTTTTTCTAACCATTAGAACCTAGGAAACTACTTCTTACTTGGAATTCTTCCAATTTTAAAATAAGTGTAATTCTTAATATCCTTGAAAAGTTTTTCGGAGACGCCATGATTAGTACAATGTGCTCCATTTTTTAAAATCTGGTAACGCACGTCATTTGTTAGTAACTATAATCTTGTGTTCGCCCTACTTTTTAAGCCAATCAGATGGCTGCAATATCCAAATTTTTTTCCCGTTTCTAATCCATGAAGAAAGTCACGTATTCATGAAGAATTGTCTTCGCGGTTAAAAATTAATGATATGACACTTTTCTTCATTTGCAATTGACGTGTAAAAGACTGGTGGAGAGGTCAACAAAAGTTGGTTGGAGTTTAAGAAACTTAATTCTGATGAATTTTCTGAATGAACGCTAAACAATACAAAGTACAGGGTGTTAGCGGAATTTGAATGTAACTTCGTTTACTAAAACGATTGTTCGTGTCCCAAATGTGTACAAAAATATCTATAGCGTTAGTCATTTGAGTAGATGTTCGTGATAACGAGGTTTATTTTTACAAAATACAAAATATTAACATTTACGAATGATTCTAAACTCTTAAAGTGATGTGGAGTAAGTTCTCAATACAAAGTTTCTTTTCTAATGTCAATGAGAATGTGTGGTGTCGAGTTACTTAAACATTCAAAGCTAGAAATTTTGTATTAATCTTGCTAAAAGATGTACATGTAGTTAATGACGGTAGCATAATCTATTCAAGACTGCATATAAAGGATTGTATGGGTTGACATTTAATCGCATAGTTTTAAAATAGAGTCGGAAATATGATAGCCTACAGCCTTATACTAGACCTGGCAGATATTGATTGTACGCTTTGTTGAGCCTCTCCAAACATTAGGTATTTGATACCGAAATTTCTTAACCAAACAAATGTCTTTATTATCCCTTCAGTCAATAAGCATACCGTTCAGAGACAAATGGTATGATAAATTAAGAGTATTCTTCTTTGCAGTAATAAAACAGGAGCAAGACCTGACACGCGTGATAAAATAAAACCAAATCGTGTTTATGGTTCAATGATCTGACGTATATCTATGACATTTTACGAGACTAAACAGTTTAATTTAAATTCGTGTCATAATATATATACATAAATATAATTTCATGCATATTTCATGTGTTTTGCTTGTCGAACTACATGTATTTGAAAATCAAGAAGTCAATGACCTTATCTAGAAAAGTAATGCATGATCAGGTTAAAATCAAGTTTGCACATGTGTATAACTTGGCATAAGCATGAATTTCATTCAATGGTGCATCAAGCACACATGTTACAGATTACTGTGTATTATGAGTCCTAAAACTTTCAGTGCTGTCAGAGCTTTGATTTTGATTTGCTTTTAGAAACTTTAGGTGGACGCCAAAAACAGAAAGCCGGGTAACCGAAAGCACGACTATCTTTCCAGGTCTAATCATGAAATATTCTCTGACTAGAAAAAAATAATTACAAATAAATGATAAAATCTGTCTTTTGCAGACAGGTATGGTATTATTATCATTTCACAATTTATACAACCTTGTCCACATAGAATTTAACATATTTTTGTAACTTTTTACCAAAAAAGGATTACATGTATTTTATTTTTTCTTTGCTCTTAGTAGCTAAATGACAATGAATGCGTATTCAAAGAATAAACAGAGAGTTGAAAAACGCGTATATACATGTGTAAAATATATAGCTAGTGGTGTCTATTGAATGAATCAAGTATGTAATTATCAATGAGCGTTGATTAACTACCATATTAAATCAAACATTTTGTATATCTGTATTACAACAAATCTACTAACCCTCTTTACTGTGTTCTGATAATTCGGTGATCGTACAATTTATGATGAATATCGTATTTCTTGTTAATTCAAGTTATTTCTTTTTAATATTTGATATAATTTATTGCGATGAACTGAACTTAATCTCATCATAAATAAAGCTTGATCAAAATGTTTGAATCACCGCCGAAAAGATGATGATTACACGTTTTTATTACATTCTATCTACACTTAATTCGAATGATATATAGTATTTAGCATTGTTATGAATGGGAGTCACATTTTTTAAATACTCAGTTATAACAATTTTATAATTGTATGGTATGCTTAATGAGTCTCTCTTGCATGTTGTTTGAAATTTTAAATAAATTTCTTATCGTGAAACGCTCAACACCATTTTAGAATTAACTTCATGAATAAATTCAAGTATATCAATACAATATACGAGTAATTTGGGAGGAAGATTCATACAATGTACAATAAAACCTCACTTAGGGACCATCTCAATACCAAGACAACCTCACTTAGGGACCATCTCAATACCAAGACAACCTCACTTAGGGACCATCTCAATATCAAGACAACCTCATTTTTGCGACCACTTTTCGAACTTGTTTTGTATAAATCTGCTATACGCAACTATACGATGATACCATCTCATTATTATAACGGTTGTTTTCAATTCCAAAGGTGGACTTAAAAACGAGGTTTTACTCATATAAGTTAGATTGATATTTAGTTTTCTGAAGTAACCCGCTATCTTTTCTGCCACTCTAAAAAAGTTAAAATGCAGGAAGAATAAGTCAAACAGGATTATTGAAAATATAGGCCACGGGGGAAAAAAAATAAACCTCACACGGCGACCACCCCATCATAACGACCGCCTATTTCCGGTTTTCATTCTTTCATCAGACAACCTGCAGGGCCTAAAAAGGGATCGTAATATTGAGATGGTCCCTTTATCAAATGTAGATATAGAGAAAATCTTGGAGTCCGGTCAGAAAATAAGATGACCTTATCATGAGTTGACCCTAATATTGAGGATATTGCTTAATGGGGGTTCATAGTAATTATTCGCTATAAATAGCTTCATTATAATGCAAAAATATGTCTTAGTAAAGTGACCAAATAGTAAACAGTAATTAAAACAAAGTCTTAATTTTTTATCATTTATTTATTCGTCAATGACAATGCAATAATGTCAAGTCAAAATGAATAATTTAAATAAAAAAAGACATTTTATGATCTGAAACTGTTCCTGAATCGGTTTAATTTCTTATTATAAGCATACTATGTCTAAATGTATTTTTAAACCGGAAGTAGCGTATGTATTTCTAGAGATTCAACAGGAAGTGGAAATTCATCAAGACTTCCTACAACAATTCAGTACAGTATAACCGACACAAATGATTCCACTGGCAAATTAGAAAACTATGGAAAAGTAAGAAGTACACCAAAGCTTTCATTTTTCATCAAGAATACATGTTTGCATTTGGAACAATATCTAAAATATCTGCACAGCTTTTAACATAGTATGATAATCCATATAACCGTTTATAGTCTAATGCCCAAGAATGATGCCAATGGTGCACTGTATACGTGAAGTTTTGTGATCTATATAAACCTTTATGCTCTAATTCAATACATGCTCTTTGACTGAATTCTGATAATAAGAAGAACCATTTACACTGGAAATTGAACACAGCAGCCTTAGTGTCCATATCAATATTATCAGTGAAGTAATGTGTGTTCGGTACATATACAGCTCTTTCATCATTGTCTCTAAACGCTCCAGTGCCAATCAAGCGTTCAGTGAGCTTGATTTTGTCAACCTCTGTCATATGTTCAAATATATCATCCGTGATACCGTTGTATATATTAAATTGTTTAGTCACAAACAGTGGGCCTGTTGCAGTAAGAACATTGTCATCTTCAGTGTTGTCCAATAAAGTATCCAGCAATCGCCGCAGGAATGGATGCTTCGGAGCGCACAACATTATGCCATTGTTGATAACGTATGGAACATGGTACTTCAAGATATTATGCTCTAAAGGTTCAGTGGGTATTATACAGGTATATTTTCTAGTCACCCTATCTAGAGGACGTAGATTTTCAACATCAACGTCGGCATAGATACCTCCAAATTCATATAACACAACATATCTTAAAATATCTCCCCGCTGTACCCCACGTTTTACATTGTCCCAATAATGTAATAAATACGAGTGTTTCTTTTTGATGAGCGCTCTGGCAGAGTCATCTGTCCAAAAATAATACGTCCAATCAGGATTATTATCAACAAATGACTGTATATATTTTACGTTTTCTTTGTACACGCACGTACTGCTCCAGGTCTGGTGAATGATGTGTGGTATTTTCGGGTTTCCACCTGTATTTGTTGGAAAGTCCTCAAGGGCGTCTGGTTGATACTGTTTGTATTTTGAACGGTCAACGTACGATGGTAATCTAACTAGAAAAAAAATGAAAAATCAGGTAAATCTAACTGACCAATTTTGGGACGAAAATACAAGATCTAATTGCAGTGGTCTGGTCATCACGTGGAAATTTAAAAGAAAATAATAGGTCCGAATGGTTGCAGTTTTTATAATGTGGATTGTTTAATATTAAAATAGCCCTAAAAGTGAGGTTTTGCAGCCTGCACCACAATTACAATGTTGATTAGGTACGACAATATATCTATCAGCCTGTATTCTTTTATCATCTTATTATGTAGCAGGTAAAGAATGTCTATGAATATGCCGATTGACCTTACAAGTGTTCCTGGATCGCCAACCAGTACAAACATTACGGTCCACCCGTTGCAATCAATTGACAACTTCCCAAATGAAAAACCCTCATCAATGATTGAACATCATAGAACTGATACCCATAAAGTAGCAGATATTGATTAGGACAAATAAAGTGGATAATTTCTAATCGATTCGGCAACACAAAGTAAACTGTAAAAAATAACGGTTGTAAACTAAGGTAAATTCTGAAGACACGTTTTCTGTTAATCCGATATGATAGTAAAGAGCTACCAACTACGTTGCTTAACATTTGTGACTAATCCTCTATCCTATGTCAGAATGTCAGAAAGTAAGAAAAGTCGCTAAACAAACACATGAAATATAAGATCAGATGTTGGTGGCAAATCTTGAGTTCTTTGACCTAAATGTAAACTGTAACATCAGGCAAAAAATATGTTGCTGCATAGGTGCTCATCCAATCCATATTGAACTAGATTTAATCAATGTGTTTCAAGGTATATTTACAGATACTGAACTGGTTCAGTGAATCAGGCTTCATTGTGAAAATACAGTGAGTATAATAATCTACAAACCACGTTTTGGTGGCACTCTGAAGTTGTACACTAAAAGCGCTGTCAGAGCCGCCATCAAACACACTGTGACTAATATCACGTGAGGATTTTTACATGACTGACCCCTAATGATCACAGATCTTGTCAAACGACGTATGGAAGACAGCCTCATCTTGATAATGTGGTCAATATGCATATGGAGTAGTTGAAACTCTGCTTGATTCTAGCTTGGTCTGGTACACAATTAAGATGTTCTACAAAACAGAAGAAAGGCTGTTACTGCCACTGATCATCTTAATTGTTTATTTACGGTCAAACCTATGAACAAAAATTACAAAAAATGGGAGTGATCATGCATGGTCGTAGTGCACAATCAGTCTTTGTTCGACATTTATGTCTGATATAACAATAAATACGAGCTCATGGTTGATTCTTAATTTCATGAGTTCAATTACTTAATCTTGCAAAAGTTGTTTGAAACAATTAAAAGAAAATATGTACTTTACAATTCAATTGTCAAAACCGCATAGAAAATTACATAAAAATAATTATTTTTATGTCGACCTACAGTGACAATGATTTGTTCACAAAGTTTTCCAAATTTATCGGTGCAAAATATATGATGCTCTGGATCATTTAAAGACTGAAAACATTATCAAACTTACCAAAAGGAAGCAGTTCATGTCATCCTCAGGGAAGTTACCATATTTTCCGAGCTGCTACAACGATCAATAATCTTCAATATGGCTCTTTGCAGGTAAACAAATTCGAACTGAAATCGACGGGGGCATAAATAATTCTTCCTTAAGATATAACCACACCGTTTGTTTGTGTTTTGGTCTTTGAACCTCCAATCAGAATGGCTCGGACAATTTGGTAAACGACGTTCAAAAGCGAAAGTACAAAATGTACTCCGAAATTTTATTTTCATGACGATCACAATAATGCCTTGTTAGAAAAATGACATGTTTGCAGATGGGCATTCAATGTACTGAGGCAATTCAATTTTAAAAAGGTCGATGTACTTGCATAATGTGGCGAAGGTACGAACTACTAAATCAGTAATTAAGGTTAAAAAAACTTGGTACTAAGACAACACTTCGAACTAAAAATTGTTCATAATATTGCGGTTGCCTCCTTATCAAGATGAAATATGGCAGAAACCTAGAAGATCGGTCCCCAAAAAGCTGTCCTTATGATGAAAAGGTCTTGATAATAAAGTGGTTGCTACGAAAGGTTTCATTGTATGCAAAACTTGTAAGGGAGAATTGTAAATGACTAGTTCATGGTGCTATTTCACCGTTAAGAAAAAACTCCAACATTTCAATGGAGGTCATTGTATATTGAACTTAAAAATTCCGCAAGGATTTTTTGTGAAGACATACAGAATAAAAGGAAAAGGCGGACTTTTAACTACCAACACCAACAAAAATGTTAAAGTCTTTGTTAGATAAAATCAATATTACAGTATTGGAAATGGAATGTATGGAAGAATAAAATCCAGGTATAATAGAAGACAAAAGTGGGCGATCTTAAGCAAATATAATGACAATGTTTGTTTGACACGGTAGCATAATTTGTATGTCAACACGCGGTTTTGTCATTATACCATACATCACTTCTAAAATGTTACGCTTCGGCTACGCTAAAATTTAACAATCCGTGACAAAAATAGATAAAAATGATAAAACGGAACAACCTTTACGATCAAGTTGTACTAGATATACTAAATATTTCAACACTTCAATGTAAACTCAGCCAACTGATCGTAAGTTATACTAAGATATAACAATAAAAAACTTGCAGGGGCATATCATGATTTTTTGTCATGATCTTACAACGGTACGGTAAGCCATTGAAGTCTCCTCAATAAAAATGCTGGTGTTTTGCGACGATTTGACAATGAAAGACTAACAATGTTGTAGCATGCCTAAATCGACACGAGGGGGGGGGCAGAAAAAGTTCACGGTTACCCCGCCGACCCTATTTATTTTTGGCTCCGACCCTAAAGTTACTAACAACGAAATCCAAAGTACGACATAAAAATAAATGAGGCGTATCTTATAAACACGAGAAGTATGTGTAGAAAAAAAAAGAAAATATGTTTTTCGACCTACCTCTTTAACACGACTTTTTTCATTTGAATATATTACATTCCGCATCTACATATAGTTTCGTAAAGTAAAACAATATAGTCTCTGTATTATGACCAACTTTGGGGACAAAGAAAACTGGTATTTACGTGAATGTGGTTTCAATGTTCATACGTAGTGATTAATAAAAACTAGTCCGGACATGCTTGTTCATTATGAAGAGGTGGCCTTTTTATTGACGTGGTATTAAATCAGGATTTTACTGTAACAAGATTTGTGTATTGTATGTGTTTAATGTTCAGCATGAGTTAGAATCAAGTATATACATTCTTACAAAATAGTTCATCCAAAACATGAAACGTGATCTTAAGATACTTAAATGCATCTAACATTACTTACTGATAAATGTATGTTTAACTTTGTTAGATATTTGAAACATTTTTATACCAACATTTTGTATAAATTTCAAAATACCATAAGGCTAGATGCCAGTTAAAATTATTATTATTATTGTTTTTGTTATTATTATTAAATTTTGTAGACTCGGAGTCCTTGTTAATAAAATTATACAATCAAAAATTCAATTTTCATCTTTAGAAGACATTGTTAAACAAAACGAATTTTACAATTTATTTTTAGACCAAATACAATGAAAAATTCACCGTACTTGGAAAACTCCCCATTTTCATATATCAGAACAAAAACATGTTTTGTATAAATAAACTTGTTTCGACCATAAAATATACAAAAATCGCAAGATACCTCAGGTTTTACATAAGTGTTCGTATTCGAATTGTGACATCCATTTATAATACTAACGGTGACACGTTAACGATGATTAATTCAGTTTTGTGTCAGCTTAAATTACCGTCACAACGCTCAAAAAACAAACGAAAATTATGTTAATAAAATACGTACCTTCAAAAGTTTGTATATTCTAATCCCATTTCAGTTCTTATTAATATTTCCATAAAAATTATTAAAACTATGTATCCGAATTCATGCCTTCTGTGTATTAATATTTTGTGGTAAAGGGTGTGCTCATAAGGACTCGTAAACTACAATTGAAATTTAACGACATAAAAGTATCGTCCAGCAAATATCGCCGCACAATGCATAGTGCCCGCAGAAATCATAAAATCAATTAAATCATTCATTGATGTGTTTATGGGATTTGTGCATGCTATTATTTGCGATACGTAAATGATCAGCAGAAACGTAAGTAGAAGTGAAAGGTTTCACTTTTTGCTGATCTTAATCAACCAAATACACAACAAGAACAAGTAATAAAATAAGAAAATTGAGGAAGATTTCGCATCAAAATCAACGAAGGTTGAATGAGATTTTTATCACATTCTGTGAGAATACAGTCAAACTTGCGAACAAGGGGAAAGACAAAATGTGGTCTTTATTGACAGGTGGCCTTTATTTAGAGGTCAGTTTTTCCAAATAATCAATCATGTTTTTTTTTCAAAGAATTCACAGGTTGGCTTTATTCAGAGGCTGTTGCTGTTCCTGTCACAGGAAGTTGTATTAACATGACTACTACTGATGTTATTTTATTTACCTCAACTCGTCTAATCTAGAACTTTACCGACATAATGCAAAAATGCAGTACAAATACTACTGAAGAAAGTTAATAATTTAATTTTAATACATTTTTGCCAATTTATTGGTCAGTAAAAGGTCGGAAATAAAATGAAGATACGTGAGGTGTAAACAACTGTTTATTTCTGGTTACCCAACCTAACCTAGTTTTTCCCTATGATCCTAGATTTTTTATTAGGTCTGAGGAACGGTACATCCAAAGTATCACTTTTTACCTTTCCGAACAAAGTGATGTCAACAGCGGCTTTTGAAAATAATTTACAAAATTTCAAACTAAAACTATTTTCAATGAGCATGTAACCAGAAACAATTTTTTACGCCTAAAGTTTAAGCGGGTGTAAGTAATTGGCAAGTTTGCCTAATTTAGGATTCTTTTCAAGTCACACATTTTTTAGCATAATGTAAACTTCAGTTGTGATAAGTACGAACCTCGAAGCCTTTAGATCACGCAGATTGAAGATTGGTGTCTGCAGTGTTCATCATGGAAGTGTACACGTGGAAAGGTGGAATTACTTTTTCCTTTCAAGCTCTCTGCGTTGAATTACAGACTTAAATAACGTGATTTTTAACACACCCTGTTTAATAAACCTGTGTCTGTAATTCGATCCACACTTGAAATTGTCATTCGTTTGTCGGGAGAGAAGTTTTTACAGACTTTAGAATGCCTACATTTATTGACATAGTCCAAACATTAACTTATTAGTATTCAGAATTGAAATTTTACGAAAATAGAAAAGTATTGAATTATAAAAAAGTGAATTTATAATATGTTTCAGCGGTGACTTGATACGTGAGTGTGGTTGTAAATATTGCTTTCATGCTATACAAATACTTGATAAGTTGATAAACTTTCGTACACACCACCGGTCACCATTACCTAGCCTGAGGATCGGTATTATGATAAATATATTTTGTGATAAAATTATACAGTAAAACCTCATTTAGCGAAAACGTCAGTATCAAGATCAACCCATTACAATAATCATTTAGTTTCACACAAGTTCTCAGTACTTCCTGCTTATATAAAATTGATAATGATACCACCTTTATATTAAAGCCACTCCAATATAACGGCCGTTTATTTTTGGACATTTTTTCAATATTTCTTCTGTAATTCAACTTTGATTACGAGACCTCGTCAATATTAAGAAATATCAATGTTTTACTGAATAAGCTTCAACATATTTAAACGCATTCACTATTTACCAGAAAAATATATTCCAGTTACTTGACCAAAAATAGTAGACTAGATAGGCGGAAAACTTGTCTATTTTGTTTTATAAACATACGTTTCGTAGTTTCGTCCCCAAATATTTTCGAACTTTTTTGCTGTAAAAAACTTTAGGATTGGCTGCAGGAAATAAGGTCGGTCGAATAACCAGAAACACGACTGATTTCTTTCGGGCCCTATAACATGTACACGTTTACACTTATTTTTCATTATTGTTATTATTATGTTTTAATTGGTGGCTTTATATCGTCTCAAACCATTCAAACTGTACTTCGTCTCTCAAAATGACGTCCGATATGTTTGTATGTTTTGAAACCGAGCGCAACGGTTCTAATTCAAGATATTAAAGAGAATTTTGGAATCCTTAGTAAAAAAAATATTCGCTTTAAGATCTATAATTTTCCTAGTATTGATACATTTAACAAAATGTTAAATATTTTCGTCGATTATAACAATTTGACATTCTATTCTTGTTTCCACGGTTTCACTGCTTTATTTTATCTGCAAAGTTACAGAAAATGAATAGAATGGACAACACGGTTACATCAAAAGGCTTTTAGTACTAGCTCCCCCCCCCCCGAAAACACCCATCTTTATCTCATTGTTATGGATATGCAGAAATAAGTGTGATGAAGTTATCATTGGGGCTCCTAGAAATTGACCGTAACCGTGTTCTACTTTTAACCACATAACAAACGGTTGATCCATCCACTGTTGTCACGGCTAAAGTAAATATGTTTGGTCTACAAAGACAACAACAAATAATAATAAAATCGTTACTTATGTCCCGATACAAATTAACAATGCTAGGCTGAAATCAGCCATGTTTAAGATTAATTGACAAAAATTGGGATTATAATCAAGAAATAAACTTTCTTTTTTATTTTTTTTCTAAACACCTTTTGTGAGAATACGCGGTATGATTCATCCCCAAATATTTTCGTACTTTGGTAAATATGGTCGGTCTGGTAACCGTAAACACGAGTATTTTTTTTCTGGCCAAACTCTTGTTTAGTTATATCGATTTAACTCCGGTATACATAGGTTATATCGATTTAGTGGTGTGAAACAATAACTGGGCGAACGTCACGCTGTATTGATATTCATATATCACTCCAACATTACATGCTGTCACCTATCAGTTACAATGTACATGTCAACGTTTATATCCAAACCATATTAATTCGTAATTAAAACATCGGTCCTAATATTGAAGTGGCCTCATTCACATGTTACAATACACAGAAATGAAATAAGAGTTCGTTATCATAAGGTGGTCTTAATATCTATGTGGTCGTAAAGCGATGTTGGACTGTATGAATCATGGACAAGAATACATTGGAGGTAGATGTAATGCATAATCTTTTGATTATCGTATAGATGAGAAAATAGGCCTTCATTCGTAAAGGTATTTTGAAGAATATACAACCATGATCAATGAAGTTAGATTCATTCAAAATGTGTAGGTATAATTATCATAAATCCACTATTTAAAAACACTGACTGTATTCGGATTAACAACGTCACATTGATTAAAATCTAAAACATATTCAGTGTGTTGATTTATGTTAATGTGGTCACGTGACGCTGTCTCCTTGACATCAGCAGAACTTCAATAGATTTGCTAATATAACGCATGAACGCATACATCAACCAATTTATTTCTATCGACTTTGCTTACAATGTGTAGTCATACGGGATCAACACTAAACACGCCATTTTCAAAGATTGCTATTGATTCAAACATATGAATAGTCATTCACAACTGACTGGAATAGCTAAATAGACGCTTCGAAAAACAGATAGTTGAAAAATGATTCTCCAATTATTGATCACGTGGGAGAAAATTGTTTAATATTTTAAGAATGATAATAGCTAGGCCGTATAAAAAAAACAAGTGTTCGACTATTTTTCCTTTAATTTATCTAAAATACAGTATAATCATGTATAAGAATTTTAAGGGTTTCACTCTGATCTAGCGTTATGTCTCAATTAGGCACTAAAGTGGACCAGAAAAAAATTAGGCAATATGACAATGAAAAAATACCATTTAAAGGGAGGTAATCATATAATTTTGGTAAGAGAAAATTCGCTAGTAAATCATGAGTTCATTCCCATAATGATAGGACACTTCACTTCTGATAAATTCTTGGCCAAAGATTATAAGCTTCAAATTCGATAATGTCTGAAAAATACTATAAGGTACATAAAAAGTACGTACGACTTTAAAGGTTTGAATAAATAAATGTGGTTCACTGAACGAGCAAAGATACGGAATTAGAAGTTTAGAAGTTAGAGAAAGCGCTCATTAGACATTTGTCAGAGACAACGGATGTTGCTAGAGAAATAAGAACTTAAGCTGTATGAACATCGAAGGCGCTATGAATGAGAAGTTTGGCTGACTGAACAGGGACAATTTGCGAATTAGAAATTGGCAATAGTGTGTGGTAGATTGCAGGACAGACAAGGGAGAAGCTAACTAAGGGACACAACTCAGTACTACACAGTCTGCAGTAGATACTGTACATGTGTATAATTATCTAGGTGAGGTTTAACGATAAAAAGAATAGTAAATTCATTTTTGTACTGATGGATGAATTTATTGCCATTTTTTAAGACTGACACAGCAGCAAATTGATTTTTACCCTTCCGTAATCGAGAGACTTTTCAGAAAAATGGACAGGGACATGTCCCCAGGGGCTAAAATCAGATGACATATAAACAAAGTTAATATACATTAGGCACATGTTCCGGGAGCCATAGTGTATGCATGATACAATTTGTATTCATACTTTGTCTAAGGATTAATGCCTGTTGGCTTAGATGGTTTCAGCATCTTTCAGGAAAGAGGATCAAGATGCCCCAGGTTCAAGACCAAACAAGGCCATTATTC
Organism: Lutraria rhynchaena; assembly: GCA_008271625.1. Lineage (NCBI taxonomy): Eukaryota > Metazoa > Mollusca > Bivalvia > Venerida > Mactridae > Lutraria > Lutraria rhynchaena. Next base: position 183,494 of record VIBL01000365.1, read on the forward strand.
CTGGTGACGCATTGCCTGAAAATGTAGTTTCCATGGCAAAATTTGATGTAAAAAGATGAGAATTGGAAGGTGATTGTACTTGTATTTTATTTGTAGAATGTAAATTCACTTTTGATATACTATTAATATGAACAAGAATTATATTGTGTTCAACATAGTTGTCCATTCCTCCTACAACAGAAACAAGGACGTAGCGCCCATTACGCAGTTTACGCAACTGCGTAATACTTTTTTGGCTGACTTTTTGAAATATGAAATATGGAAGAGCATCCTCTTTATAAAAATCAAGATCAAATCCAATGTATTTTATTCACTACACACGAGTATAGTTTACACATATTACCAGAGTAATGGACAGACTAGCGAAAGTAACCTAAATTAAATTACATTCAAGGTCAGTTTTGACACCTGCCAAAATGTCATCGATGAAACATTATGTAACACTTTAACTTCTCGTTTACATGTATGTGTAGCGATTTGGTTATCTAGAACTGGTGTACGAGTACACAGCTATCTAACTAAATTTGTTCATACTTTGTAATTTCCTGCTAACATATTCAGTTTATTTATGTGATAGATTTGCACATATAGTTTCTAGATCTACTTCTCTCTATGAGCTTTAAATCTCTCTTAGTCTATATACTGAATAGAGATGAGCTCCAGAAAACCTCCTCGACCTCTTCATGGACAAAAGTCCATTTTTCAGTGTTTTAAACTCCAAAATACCAGTGAAAGCTCATCACCTGTCCCTGCTGATAACTCTCAGTCATTATTGGATGACATCACAAAATCTTTTCCCGAATAGTCCACATCTTACATAAAACAATATCAGGCAGACAACTGCCAGAGTGATGGGTATTCAGCAGGTTGCTCTATGGGTGCGCGGTTTCTAGACATTGGAACCATTGATGTCACAAGAAGACTCTGAATGTCTGATTCCATGAAAATGTCGACTTTAATGTCAAGATTTGAACCTTCGCGGAGTTGGGTAAAGCCTAAAAGCACTCACGGCAAAAGCGGGGCAGCTAAGCGTGTACCTGACCTAGCGTTTGATACTGAAAACTACCCGTATTTAAGGTATAGTCCTTCAGTCAATGGTGTTTTTTGTGCACCGTGTTTTGTCTTTAATTCATCCGAGAACACTCTTGTTGCTAAGCCCCTTGTAGACTGGAGCAATGTGTCTAGAATTATAGGGATGCATAAAAAACACTAGATCACAATAATGCAATGACTAAAGCTGACAAATTCATAAAAATATGTCAAAATCAAGAAAAAAGTGTCGTTGAGTTTGGCTCAAACGCTTACAGAAACAAAGTCGAGAAAAATAAGAAAGCATTGACATCTTTTGTTAAAACAATAGTTTTGCTGGGAAAACAAAACATTGCTTTTCGTGGCAAAACGGAAGAACACAGTAACTTCAGAGCTTTGATAAATTATCGCGCTGAAGTAGACAGTGATTTGCACAACCATCTAGAAAATTCTCCCAAACATGCACAGTATTTAAGCCCCGCTATTCAAAACGAGTTCATATATATATATATATATGTGGCAATCAAATTTCAGACTGTATCGTGCACCGTTGCCAAGATGCTAGGTACTTCTCAATTCTTGCAGATGAATCTGCTGATGTCAGCAATACTGAACAGTTTGCTTTTTGTCTGCGTTACATTGAACGTCAGAGTTCTGGGGAACATGTGCTCCATGAGGATTTCCTTTCGTTTGTTCAGACAACAGAAACAACAGGTGAAACACTTCACCAGTTGCTTCTAGATGAAATACACAAACACAATCTGAACCCAAACTTTATCGTTGGACAAGGGTACGACGGTGCTGGGAATATGTCCGGTTGTCACCGAGGAGTGCAAGCAAGATTTACTGCAGAATTTCAAAACGCAAAGTATATTCACTGTCGCAACCACCGTTTAAACTTAGCAATATGTCATGCTTGCAGGGTACCGTTTGTGCAGTCGATGTTTACCGTTGTTGGGGATGTATTGTTTTTTATAACAAGTTCTCCGAAACGTCTCGGAGTTTATAGCTCTCATAACGACGACGGAGAAGCCTTGAAGAAGTTCTGCCCAACACGGTGGTCTCAGCACTCGGAAAGCATCACTGCTTTCTATACACACTTCAAACCAATTAAAGAAACACTTACTGACCTTCAAGGTGGCATGGACACCAAAACTATGTCCACAGCGTCAAGCCTTCAAGAGGCTGTCCTGTCTTTTGACTTTGTTGTCGCTTTGTGTTGCGTCAGCGGTCCCTTAGACACACTGAATCCTTTGACGGATTCAATGCAAGATCCTCATTGTGACTTGATCAAAGCAGCACAGCATGCTAAAGTTCTTTATGGGTTGCTGGTCGAGAGACGCAATGACATTGGGTATTTTGGAGGACTTTGGCAGAAGGCTGTCGCCTTGGCAACTGAGCATGACATGAATGTCTGTCAGCCTTGTGTTGCTGCAAGGCAAAAACACAGAAATAACATAGCCGCAGAAACCCCAAAGGAATATTGGAGGTTGAATATGTTTGTACCATTCATGGATCACCTTTTGTCCCAACTGCATGACAGACTGTCTCTCGACTGCAAGACTGAACACTCAGTATCTTTTGCCAACAAAACTCCAGCAGCTTTCACTCGAAATGTGGGCCGATATTAAGCAGGAGTATTCTCCGTTCATAGATTGCCAGACAATAGATGCTGAACTTGACGTCTGGAAGAGATTTGCAGCCGATTCGCCCATTCAAGGTCTGGCAAAGGCAGTTGATGAAACATATCAACTATATCCAAACATACATGTTGTGCTGAAGATCCTTCTGACTATGCCAGTGTCCACGGCCTCTGCTGAAAGGTCATTTAGTAGCCTTCGCCGCCTTAAGACGTATCTAAGAAATACGATGATCGAGGAACGGCTGACTGGACTAGCTCTGATGCATATTCATCGCAATCACGAGATCGATATCGACCGGGTTTTACGTGATTTCGATGCGTCTGGGCATCGACGAATCGCACTTGTATTTGATAAATGAGTAAATGACGAAATCAAAAGCATTCAGCGAAAGCAAAAAAAACATATATGTCGGTCTGAATAAAAAAGTTAAATAAAAATACAAAAAGGATAAAAAAAATAAAAACAAAAAAAAACGTCGCGGGGAAATCTATGACATCAAATTATATAATCATCACCGCCTGATGAGACCTATTGGAGAGGTCGAAACGTTTTATTCCTACAATTGTACTGATTAATTTCCCTTTTTTATAATATTATATCTCACTATATGCGTGTCTTAAAATGCACCATAATGCGTCTTTTCGTGTCCCTTTTTTTCATTTTTTCGCACCATGGGAGGGGGATACCTCAGATATTACTTATTAAAATAGAAACACAGGTACTTCTGGAACAGAGTGCTTTCAATACAATGTAATATCCCCGAAAAATTAGACAACTCTCACTCTTCAGGGAGTGGACTGATAAGGGTCTATCAGGAGTGACTATAAAAAATCAAACTATGCTGCAGAGGTAATTGAAAGGACAAATAAAGCATTGTATCGCATCTATATGATATGAAAATCCTCATAAATTATTTTCTTAGCATTCATATCATTGTACATAAATGAAACTTACATATAATATTTTACAATGAATCGTGCATGATTCTTAGTTTGCATACTTTAAACAACGAACATCAACATTAAAGCACGATAATAAACCGGAAATTCGGTCTGGTGGTTCAAAAATCCGAATCGTGTTAACTTAACACAACACAATTCAAATATACAGTCGAACCTACTTAATACGAACCTTTCCGAGAGAGAGAGAGAGATAGAGAGAGAGAGAGAGGGAGAGAGAGAAAAATGCTCAGACAATATCGTTTTCTTTATAATATTTTTAAGCGCATCCTGCACAAGTCAACGCAATTCGGATTTTTGAAACACCAGCCTAATGCCTTGTCATGTCGGAACGTATTTTTATGTTTAAGTTCATTGCGTTCCAGTTTCATACCACCAATGAAAGCCACAACCAAGGGAAATGAAGCGCAATCAATGTTTAACTTATAAAACTAATTGATCAAGAGAATTCATCATCACAATGGGTAAAGTGTTAACTTACATTGTCGAAATAATAAGATTCATTACACATTCTTTACTATCTTCAAAAACATCTCATCTGAATGTTTCCATGATGTATTGGAAATACAAGCTGAATTAATGAATAATTAAAAATTGCAAATGCCGCTAGTGGTTTAACTTAACTAATAGATAGTACATGCACGACTTATGCGTGTATGCATTATTTGCTCCACATATTGTTTATTTGTTGTTCAACGGCTGCAACAATGCTTTTTAATGAATATTGATTGCCTTCCATTACATCTATTGTAATGTATGTCATTGCGTGTTGTATAATTAGGCCATACCAAATCATATCTATGTTTAGTGTCCGCGGACGAATAGGTTTTGGGCTCACAAGGCAGAAAAAAAACATTTCGTAATATTGAATTTCGCTTCCATTTTATCGATCAAAATGTGTGACAACAGCATTAATTAGTCAAGTTTATCACGCATAACATGTAGAGCAATATTATGTCATATTAAACACATTCTTTCCATTATCAAAATAGAAATTGTTCTTTCCTAGTATATGTATTATTTATTAGAAGGCAACTTCTGTATAAAATTCATATATCATTATAATGATGTAGACGGGTTAGGGTATACAGAGGCTGCTGATATATACCCTAAGTCTAAACCATGTTTTCAAGCATGTGTTGCTACAAATCTCACACTTATCAATCCCAATCTTTGATTGTCAATTTTCTACACTGCCATCATGAGAGGATCCACTTGTAGATGTTGCCGTCTGTATTAATGTATTGTTAATTATGAAGAGCAGTCTATAAAATGTAAGATAAATGATTTGAAGTTTTGAACCTTGATAACAATAAAACTCAAAAGTAAAAGGTTGATTTAAAACTGATGTCAGGATAAGATATACAAACAAAGCTTTTTTTAATCATTTGATCATTTGATTTAACTTACATTCATGTTATTGTATTTTGTCTTAACTCGTTTCATTATTGCTGTTATTTAATGACTTCATATAAATAAATGAATGTCTTAAGTTTATACAATATGCATGTACATCATTGTATTGAATTGATTCAGCTTTATACAATATTCTGTTTTTGCTTGGTTGTTAAATTCACATTTTTTATTTTGTTTTGCTTCAAATTCATTAAAAGATATTAAAACAATTTTATTTTTTGGTTTTAATTAAATGGTATGCATCCTTTGGTCCACTTGTGTCGGTTACATATGTAAGTTATAATCTATTCTGTGACATCATAGTGGCTATGGTTTTAGACGAATCTGAGTGAAAATTGTTTCGTTTTTTTTTTATAGGCGCTTGTTTGTTTTTTTTTCAGGATAGCTAGATAGGTTTTTGACCCAAGGGTGGACGCTAAACATAGAAGCGATTTGGTATGGCCTTATATGTTCACATCAGCCTAATGAATTTGAAATAAAATATCTGTCTATCTGCATGCGAGACATGGGTTTTTGTTGACGAAATAATGATAATTTATGTATTTATTTCATTAAGCTGAAATTTCAATACAAGAGTGAATTAAAAAATGTGAATTCATGTACATTGCAGATTTAGTTTTGTATTTTATTTTTACCAATGCTTTTTATTTCTACTGATTAATTTCTATTATTGTACGACATTTTCAGTTATTTTATTAATAGTTATTAGCAGGTTATCTAAGAAAAAAAGTACTTTGATAAGTTCCTCCTTTGATTTTATTCATGTATATAACCTTCAAACTAAGAAATTATTATTGTAAATACAGTCAAACCTGTAAACAAAGGTCACCCTTATGAAAGACAAATTGTGGCCTTCATTGACCTGTGGCCTTTATTCGGGGGTCAGTTTGTTTAAATAATCAATGATGGTTTTTCAAAGAATGACCTTTATTTGCAGGGTGGCCTTTAATCGGACGTGACTTCAATCACAGGCTAGACTGTACACATTTTTGCATGTATCGTGTGGCCACTTTCAAGCTTTAACAGTGGCGGAATTAAGACCCCAGACCTATACCTGGGTTGAACCTCAGACCTTCAGTAAACTGTCTGTACAGTTTCCTCAAATGTGAACTTAGTCAATCTTAGGTGAGATTCGGACTTACAGCGTTGAAGGGATAGAGATTACAAGTCAGATATTTTAAGCACTCAACCATAGAGGCCCCTGTAAATTGACAAAAGGACTACAACACACACATCATTAAGTGTCAGAACACTACAGCTCCCAAGATGTACTCAACATGCATCCGCGACAAAATGAACCCCTCCATAAACAATCAAACAAACAAAAACATGAAATAAAGCATTGCAAATTGTGCCACGTAACCACAACCTTAATTCTAATTCACTTAAACAATACAATTTTAAAAATTACCTGAACTGGAAGATTAAAGTTGTGTAAATAAACATTCACTCATAGATTATATCCTTCAGTTTCCAGATGTTCAAACATACATCCTTTTAACATGAAGCTGTTTAACACAAAATTAATGTATGGAAAGTCATCTTCGTCAAAGGCATCATCGACTGTGAAAAGATATCAAATTCAACACAAATACTTATTCATTTCATAAAGTGTTTGAATTCATGGCAAGCAGTAATCCATCATCATCATCATCAGTGGTGAAAATCAAGTTAAACACTACTATTTAATGTAGATATTGAATCTTAATCAAGCGCAGCAAGTAGGCTAGATTTTCTTACTCTTTGTTTCTCAGTGGATTTATGACTAGATTATGTATGCTCCAAAAGACATATAGGGAATGAATCAAATAAATAGAGTTGATGGATATAATCTGATAAACATGGTGTTGATGGAGATACTATGATAAACATGGAGTTCATCGAAATAATCTGACAAATATATAGATGATGGAAATAATCTGACAAACTTGGAGTTGATGAAAAGATTCTGATCAACATGGAGTTGATATAAATACTCTCATAAATATATAGATGATGTAAATAATCTGATAAATATGTAGTTGATAGAAATAATCTGATAATATAGAGTTGATAGAAATAATCTGATAATATAGAGTTGATAGAAATAATCTGATAATATAGAGTTGATAGAAATAATCTGATAATATAGAGTTGATAGAAATAATCTGATAATATAGAGTTGATAGAAATAATCTAACAATATAGAGTTGATAGAAATAATCTGAGAATATAGAGTTGATAGAAATAATCTGATAATGTAGAGTTAATATTAATAATCTGATAATATAGAGTTGATAGAAATAATCTGATAATATAGAGTTAATATAAATAATCTGATAAAATAGAGTTGATAGAAATAATCTGATAATATAGAGTTAATAGAAATAATCTGATAATATAGAGTTGATAGAAATAATCTGATAATATAGAGTTGATGTAAATAATCTGATAATATAGGGTTGACAAAAATACTCTGATAATATAGAGTTGATATAAATACTCCGATAACATAGAGTTGATGAAAAGACTCTTATGAACATGGAGTTGATACAAATACTCTGATAATGTAGAGTTGATAGAAATAATCTGATAATATAGAGTTGATAGAAATAATCTGATAATATAGAGTTGATGAATTAATCTGATAAACATAGAGTTATTAGAAATTAATAGCCCCTCATAACCTGTTTTTAAAATTCCTAATCGAAATATTCAACTCACTCAACAAATTAAATGTAAAACTGAAATAATTAAAGGCATTCATATTTTTATATCAATGACAACAAAACTTAATACTCTGCTCCTGGGAAAACCAACGATTTCTGGCTTTACACGTGCACAGGAAACACATTCAATGCAAGATGTTTCTTTGTCACACTCAACAGTAATTGATGACTGAATTTCATATTAATTACGTACACATAACATAATAAAAAGATTCTTAGGATGGTAACAGATGGCAATTATTATACAACATATTGCATGTTACATTCACTCCCTGAACTGCAAGCTTATGCTGAAATGAACGAATTTCTCTATATACAGTAGAATCTTGATGTTAAGACCACCTTTGGGATTAGAACAACCGTTCTTAATACTCAGTTTATATCATTATTAAGTAGTAAAATAGATGAAATATTGAAAGTGGGTCCATTATATTAATATAATGAGGTAGTCTTATAATTGAGGTAGTTGTTGTTAAGACATGTCTTATTGTAATATCCAAATAATCATTCAAATAATTTTGTTAACATTTATCAGATGTCTATTGAATCAATTACATCAGCACTCTTAAACAATTTTTGATAATTTAACTCTAATGTTTGAATATTTAGATTTAGGAATAATCGGGCAAAAGATTACAAAACTTGAGATCAGCCTCCAGTCTCATTTTCATTCCTAACAATTTTTTACCTATATATACTGGCTGTCATAAGAAAGTAACTAGTATGTGAAGTTGGTATAAAATAGACAAAGCGCAAATAATCAAGATGAATTTAATTCTGGAAATAGCTGAAACATTTCATGATATGGTTTATTGTTATCCATTATTGACTATAAAATTGCTGTGTACCATTAAAATTTCAATGTTAGTATATTAGGCCAAAATAGAAGAAGTTTTATGATGGTTATTTTCTTATGACAGCCAATATACATTTTAGATGATGCGCATGTTCTCCGACAGGATCTGGTTAAAGACATTGCTTTCAAGGTCATTCATCTTCGAAGGACTTAGGACTGACATTTTTGAACAAGGAAATATCCGGAATGGAGGGTCCAGATCTGAGGGTCCTGCTCAGAGTTTCCTAAGTAATAAAAGACGATGATCAACAATCAAACAATGCATAATTTATATTTTTCCACTTTATTTAAAAGGTAACAAATACAGAAAACAAGTTGTTTTGTATTTTCTAGATGATATGAAATATATATGATAGTTCAAATGTAGAAAGGTATTTAACCAAATCTAAGCACAGGCAGGTGTTTGTACAAAACACCATTAATTACAAGTCTTATATAATATAACTTAGGCATAAAATGTTCCAGGTTTCCATTAAATAGACGAGACCCTGTTTTTTTCTGACAAAACTAGACTTTTTTCATCATGGTATTTTTTTTTTGTTTTAATTTTTATTTTCATAGAAACGATTACCAACACTTCATAGTTAGGGAATGCTAGTGGAAGTGTAGTATTTTTTTCCCTCAGTTAACACTGTCGATTTAGACAGTTTAAGCTTTTACAAGTCAACTTGTTTCATTATACTCATGAAAAGCATGTATACATTGCAAATTAGCTTAATCAACATTTGCTATCATTTAACTTAAAATACCAGTAACATTTATAATCATTAAGCTTAAAAATAATATTTACAATCATTTAACTTAAAGCAACATTCACAATCATTTAACTTAAAGGAACATTCACAATCATTTAACTTAAAGGAACATTTACAATCACTGAATACATGATATGGCATATATCACATGTCCAAATCTTCATACATTATATGACACAGAAGCTTTTCAACACTGAGACTGCTGTTCTGTATTGTTAACAGTGTCACAGCTGGTCGAAGGTTTTTCAACTGTGGAGTCTTGAACAGTTGCTTGTTGTGAGTTGTTGACTTCATTAATGATGTTTGGATCACGTGTGTGTAGGAAAGCACAATTGGCACCCTGCCAGCAGTATCCTTTGACAGTAAAATGTCGACATGCATCTAAAATTGAAAAGACTTCCTTTATTTTTTTTTGCATTATGTATTGGACAAAACTGGTAAAACTCACAAATAACTAATATTAAGAATTTCCAATAAACATTTGATTTAGCTGATCTAGTTGGTGATTACCAATAATTTAAAATGTTCAGATATTTTATCAATATAGAACTTTAATATTAATGAGAGGAGTGAACTGAAATATGCATTCAATGTCAAATAATGGCAAAACCAAACATCAACATAAATTTCAAAAATAAACATTTACGTAAAAAAGGGAAAAAAGATGCCTCTGATTCAATAACTGATTATTTAGTCAGAAATTTCAAAATTAAGACTTTCAACTATATGAATTAAACCGGTGGGAAAAGGTTTAAGTCAAAAGTTTGGGGGTGGAAGTCTTCTTGAATGGTCAATTACTCATACTTATCTTGATTGGTCAATTACTCATACTTATCTTGAATGGTCAATTACTCATACCTATCTTGAATGGTCAATTACTCATACCTATCTTGAATGGTCAATTACTCATACCTATCTTGAATGGTCAATTACTCATACTTATCTTGAATGGTCAATTACTCATGCTTATCTTGAATGGTCAATTACTCATACCTATCTTGAATGGTCAATTACTCATACCTATCTTGAATGGTCAAATACTCAATGGTCACTCATACCTATCTTGAATGGTCAATTACTCATACTTATCTTGAATGGTCAATTACTCATGCTTATCTTGAATGGTCAATTACTCATACCTATCTTGAATGGTCAATTACTCATACCTATCTTGAATGGTCAATTACTCATGCTTAATGTTTGAAGCAAAATATGAAAAAATTCAAACAGTGAAGTCACAGACATTACTGGACTTGACATTCATTGAAGATGAAATAAGAACAATAACAGAAAAAAGAAAACTGACAACAACAATATGACTCCCTCAACTGGAGGAGAGAAATATAAAATATTCAATTGAGCAACAGTTTGTGGCATTTTCACTCTTTTTATTGAGATAAAAAGCATAAAAAAGTTATGACAAAACATATATTAAAACATTACGTAAACTTACTTCTTGTTTTGCGACTTTTTACATGTTCAGGCAAACTAGAGGTAGCTGAAAGTTAAAAATGTAGTTGAGTATAAGTAACTGTAATAGACACAAAAATATACATGTACACTATATAAACCAAAATAAACATCCTTGAACTTATGTTTTAAAGATGTTTTTTCAATTTGTCACAGAACAACATTCAGATGCATTGAATATAATGAGAAGAAATATCAAACCCAAAAAGAGGGGTCGTTAGAGGAAGAGCATCTATTAGAATAGTCAGTAATAATTCTTTATTGCTGGCCTAAAACAAAAAAATCCCGTCTTTACAAACTTGATTTAGCCACATGCATCCGTAGAGGCCTTTGGTAATGATTTGTATTAAGTTTGTTTACCCGTGCCAATGGGATAATCCCATATAGGTGAGCATTCATTACAAAAAAATACAATTGGATAAGAGGTCATTAAAACAAAGTAGATTTAATATTGAAGGGATCAGTTAATGAAGTCTTACAGTAATAGATAATACATCAAAGTATTGACATTACATGAGAATACAGACTCACCAGTATTTGTGTCAGAGCTAGTATATTCCCTGTTGCTATGTGGATTACTGTAAGGTGTATGTCTTAAAGATAACAATTTTTGTGGTCCTGAAAAAGTTACTAAATGATGAATAATTTAAATACAATGTAGCATGTAAGCAGAATATATTGTATACATTGTATATATACATGTATATTAACAATGTAATCAATTTAAAACACTTTCAGACACAGTATTTGCAAATAATGTTATAGTTTAGGGGAAAATTAGAAAAATAAAATTTAATTAAAACAATTTTAGCGATACAATTTGCAAATAATATCATCACAAGCAAAAATTTTCAATATTCAGAAAAAAATGAAATAGAACAATTATGCACTCCCCATAAAGCTGAGATGGCACGGACTTCCCTAAAGGAAGTGACTTATGTCTAGGTTAAAATATGACGTAAACTCACCCTGTGTTCTTGAATTATTTGACATTTGGTTCCCATAGAAAGGTAAACTGGAAGATTGACAGAGGAAATTTGGCACAGGTTGATCAACAGTACCACCTGGAACTGAAAGATTCCAATTTCCTCTTCCTGAAATGTTATTAAAGAATTTACTAAATATTCTGTGATAAACACCCCTTGTCTAATTAATTCCTAAATAAATTCTTTTTGTGAGAAAAACTGATATTGTGACTCAACACAAAGCTATATTATAAATTTTACCAGATCACTCAGAATGAAAAAGTCCAATAAATGTGCCAGTCACTGTACCAACAACTAATAAAAATAATAAAGACTTTGGTTATAGAGGCAACACATGCATAGACCCAATCCTTCCCCTGAGCCTCTCACACTATAAAAGGTTACAACTTACATACAACAAACACAGAACAAACAAAATAAAACAGAAAATATCATTAAAACGCAAGATGTCACAGCAAAATACGAAAGTAGTGTTTGTCAGTGGTCTGTTATATAGAAGAGCACAGAAGACACTGTATTTAAGCAAAGTTTAGCCAGTCAGTCAGAACTTGTGGACTGGAAGTTTTAATACTCATATAGTAATTGTCTTTCTCTACCTTGATTACCGCAACAGAATTTTAAAAATTCTTCTTTCAAGTTTTTATTTTGTTGTTCATAAAATGTTTGTAAGAATTTCTCTCCGTTTGGTGTTCCCAACTGTAAGCATGTCTCTTCATGTCGATTGCCCAGAATAAGCAAACTGTCATCTCCTAACTCAGCTAGTCGATCCAACTGAAATAATGTAAACTTCCACAAAAAAGATGCTGCAGCAAATTAGTGTACTTCTAACAGGGCTCTTGATCTCCCGAATTTAGGCCAAATTTTAACCCCATTCCCCCACCTCTGGAATATAATTTTTTCCCCTATTTTTGGTACAAATTCCTCCACCTATTATATTAATTAGTCTTTTGAAATTCCCCCTTGCACTGAAAATGATGCGGAATTCCCCCCTCCCAAGGCCCTGGCCCCAGTCCCCAAAAAGAGAGAGAGCCCTGTCTAAACTTGTGAACTTGTAAACTCATGAATTTGTGAACTAGAGGCATTCAGGAATGAGAGAAAATACAGGCTGTTTTTACTCACTTTTTACTAAGAGGTCAAAATATGAAACATGTGCTTTTGAAAAGCCTTTTGTAACATGGTGATCATCAAAAACATGGAGTGTGTTAATAACTTAATTGAATAATTCAAGTCAGACTGTATTCAATACATGTTTGATTACTTGAAATCCAAAATAAAAGTACTACATCATAACAGTATAAATTAAAGAATCAATTATTCATTTACTTAATCATTAGAGAAGAATTATTAAGTACCAGGAGCAACATTCAAACAACAAAGACTAAGTGGTCAGTATCGACGGAACATGAAAATAAACCTATTTATTATGATTGCGCCCCTTTCTGATAAACCTTGTGGATTCGTGAAAAAATCAGAAAAAGAAATTCTATATTCTCATAGCATGTTTTGACATTAACTTTTGATTACATATAATAAGTGTTTGGCTAGATATGCATCTAATTTTTGAAGGACCTGTTACCTAAGTGATGCAGATTTGGTCTTTTGAGACAAATAAAATTTGCCTACCAATGACTGTATCTCATACTTCAACATTAGTCTTAAAGACATCCTCATATCCTTATTATCTTCAGCCAATGTGACCATCGTCTTAGAAATCTGTTCAGCCATGATGATTATCAGATCCTATTTGTTGATATGAAAAAATGAAGTATTTTTCACAAATAATGTCACATATAAATCTCAGTCAGAAAAAGACACCAGTTTGTTCTAGTATTTGGACGTTTATCTAACTACTGGAATTAGTTTTACACTCAGATACCAACTTTTAGTATTGTTAAGGTTATTCTGATTCAACCAATATTGACACAGTGAAAGCTTTCCAGTGAAGTGGACGAAATACGAAAAGATTTAGGACGAATAACGAATAAAAAAAAAAAAACAATAGCATATTTTGCTATGATTGTCGTCGCGGTTTTTGCAACAAAGTCATAACACTTTTATACGTTCAACAAAAACAAACAATACGCTTCACTCATAATTTGTTTCAACAAAAATTTACCTAGTATAAAAATGAAACTTCGAGTACGCGTTGTATTAAACTGGTTCCCGTTCCATGTTGCATAACTCGTACCAGTTTAGCATCGTATCAGTGTGGATTGCCTGCCCCTGACACTACTGACAATCTAAGACAGAGAACCAGACTACGCTCTGCACATAATTGTTAATTCCATCGAATGAAATAAGTGAAAGGTTAAACACCGCTAAATTATAATTTTTGTGTTATTTGTGGGTATACTTTGTTTTAGCTTGTTCTTTTTTGTATAAGAAATGTAATCAAAAATACATTCCCGTAACTCTTAACTACACAATATGCTCACAATGAAGTTGTATTTGTACTAAAATTTGACTCGTTGAAAATTTGTAATGTTACATGCATATAAACTCCTACTGTTACGTTTTTTTACCTGAAGTGAGTTTATGTCAAATAACTTGCAACAAACGTTAACGCAGTTCTTATATATACGACGGGGACATCGTTGGTGTAATAAAATGAAAGCCAAATATATGTACATGTACATGCACACATAAAAATGAAATGCTATGTCAAACCAAACACTTGTAATTATCAGATTTTCAGCCTAGCAGACCATCGATCGATGTTAGGTGCTGATAAATTGAGGTTGCTGAGGTGACAGGTACAACGCCCGATGAGATCGTAAGATCCCCCTTCCCGGCACAGCATTAACCTAAGAAAAAACTTTTAAAAAAAATGTCAGCATGTGGTACGTTCTAATTCGATCGCTTCTGGGGGGTCTATTGGCTTCTTGTACGGAATCGAAATATTTTTTGCTGTTCTGACACGTTTAATTTGGCAAGGATTTTTGGTAAAGTTTTGTAACTGCTATTCCAAGAAGAGAATCCCCAGAATGTTGATGTTTTGGCAAATTTTGAAATTTGAATAAAAGGTACACGTGTACTTAGAACGTAGCTCTTCTTTCATGGCTGGAAGATTCAGCTAGTTCAAAGTTTACTTTACCATACAGAGCCCTCTTATGTAAATGATTTAAATCTGAATGCCACGAATATTTCTAACTAAATAATTGTGAAACTCTCCCTACAATTCCCTAAAATTTTATTTCAACATTCATGATTTCACAATTATTATTCTTCTAATCAGAGGAATACATTTGTCTTTTTGACGGGGTTCGAAAGCCTTTGATTTCGGATTTAGTTGCATTTTTCGGAAAAATAGAGACCACCAGAGCTTGCAAATTCTTCTAAAAATCGTTTGCTCTTTTTTCCAGATAGGAAACGTCTTTTCTGAACTAAGTAGACCCGTTTTAGGAAAAAAAACAAATGTATGATATCGTACTTGCTTCCTCGGAAACGTTATGTTTTAACAAAATTCTATTAGCATTTTCGTGCAAAGAGCGCAAAGAATATGCCCAGAAGTCGAAAAAGCTGCTTTAATAACATTGATTGGTGCTGTTTCATCATCTGTGCCATTTTTTTCTGGGTCAATATGAATGCCTAAAACTGCCCTTAATTTTTACAGAAAATTAAAATACGCCCGCTGATCCTCGTTTAGACAATTAGTGGTCCTCCATGCTAGAAGTCACCCACTTGAAGATGAAATTAGGTGAAAAAATAAGTGACCAAAGGCAGTAATTAATTTACTTACACAAAGACGAATTATTTAAGGCCATAATTATGTAATGATAATTTTATCATACAATTACAAATAAAGGGCGATATAATTGGATACAGGTCAATTCGTAACCAAACCAATTCGTCACCTGTTTTTTTGTCGATTCGTAACCATTTTTACAAGTCAATTCGTAACCTTTTCAAATCGTTGGTCAATTCGTAACCTTCTAAGTATTTATTGTACTATGTTATCAAAAAGTGTTTTTTGGTATTTGAGAAAATGTAATTTGGTAAAAATTGGCTAATGTGAATATGTAAAGAGTAGATTAAGCTTATATTTATATGTGAAATATTACGTAATATTTGATATATTAATGACTTTTCCAGTTATTCTATATGTCTGATTATTGTATGTTTTTAGTACGGATGTTGACAAACTTTGATTCTTTATAAATTTGTGTTATTGTTATTTTTTGTATTTGTGTTTATATATATATGTGCTGTTATAAATTCATGTATAATCACCATAGGAACTTCGAGCCGATTTTTGTCAAATTGAGTATGAAGTGTATAATTGGTGAACATGTGTGTTTGGGATATTTGTCATGATATAAATAAGACAGATAGAAATGAATAAAACTAGGAAGAAATGTTTTTATTTATTTTCATATTAAAATATAATAATAACATATAATGTAATGCAGAGAAAATAGGAATAATTCATTTGCAAATTATGACAAACAACAACAACATGGAAAATTTAGTCACACTCAAATATCTGAAAAACTTGTAATTTGCGTTATCACCTTGATTGACACTTGACAACAATTGATTAGAGGGGATGGGATTAACACCTTTATACTTGCCAACGGCAGTACACATTAATTATTGATGATTGGATTAACTTTTCAAACAGAACAGAACCATTGCCCAACTATTTGGTTAAAATACATTGATCATCATCATTATTTAATTAACAATTCAACGCGCCTTTATTACTATTCCCTAGTCTCTATTTAAATTTATCAAGACATGAAAGAATTTGTAATTATTGAAATTCTAGAGCTATAGAAAATGAATATCACTTTCTACTAATTTGTCCAAAATATTCTCAGATTAAAAAAAAAAATATTAAAAAAATACTATTACACATGGCCAACAATACAAAAATTTTATAATCTTATGAATTCAACTATTGCTAGATATAACGTATTGAATTTTCACAAGTCATGATTGTGCTCTTCGAGCAAACAATGTCTGTCATGTTCTTGTTATCACGTATTTATTTACTTATGCAATTTGTTTTGTTGCCATAAAATATTTGTAGTAGTACTTGTAGTATCATTTCAATACAAACAAACAAAGACATTTGAACTATCATAAAATAGACCGTCATTACTTAGTGTTTGCCCTCATTTGCCAACCAATGAAATCGCTCAGATATTCAAAAAATTGTATTGCTTATTCGTTAAAACAGTCTACTTGGACGTCTTAATTCTATAGAACTCGCTCTTAATTATTAAGTGATCAAAAGCAGACAGTCTCGTAACCTTTGACTTCGGTCTTGCCAGCCCCCGAATGTGTAGAACCATATTTGGAATACTCCTGACGTCATATTTTACTACAGTATCAGGAGTCTGTCGTTCGTGTCAAAATGTTCATGTGTAGCAGAGGCTGAAACTCCGCCTATCGTACACGAGCTTATGTGCGGACGATCAACTGCGCAATGACAGAGAGGTCAAATGAGGGCAAACACTAAATGAGTTAGTGTTTATTAAGTGAAATCTTAACGATTAAGAAACCACAGTCGCTCGCTATCGCTCGCTCCTTTAGGTTTCTTAATCGTTAAGATTTCTCTTAATAAACACTAACATATACATAATACAATCTCGCGAGGTATTTAAGTCTGAATACCATTCACATATGAACATGTAACAGATATTCGTTTACTACATCAAACATTATAAATATGAAAGTATAATATTAAATCTTGAAAATAAATGCCAATTACGCAGCATTACAACGCACGTGGAAGACTTATTATCGGTACTTTTTTCCTAACAAGTATTTTTTTTTCATTTTTAAAACACTGCGATGTTTTAATACTTTATACCATCTGCGTATTTCCTCAAACTATTGTATTATGATTCACACTTTATACCGATATGTTAAATAAAACATAACAAATTTGATAAAAACAAATAAATTATCACTTTTGACCGCTAATAACACATTTTCTTTAAGTTCGTTATTTAATTGTCAATATTTTCTTTTGTCGGTTTAACACAACAGGACGGGCAGAGTTATACAATACAGAATTAAATGTAATAATTAACAACACGATGACAAAGCTATTCTGATTGCATTCTTGATTAAATCTTTGAAATATGATTGTACCGCTCAGCACCAACATATTTTTTTACAAACATATCTCCGCACATTCAAAAACCGCACATTTTCACAAATAATGACATTTTCTCAATCAATATCGTGATTATAAGCTTTATCTGCATCCAATCATTTGAGTATCCACTATATGTTGGAGGTTACGAATTGACCAACAAAAAATGTTACGAATTGACCAAAGATTTGAAAAAGGTTACGAATTGACCAGAAAATGGTTACGAATCGACCGAAAAAAACAGGTGACGAATTGGTTTGGTTACGAATTGACCGCAACCCATATAATTTAGCGGTGTTTAACCTGTCGTCTATGGCCAGTCATGATCTATGGAAAAATTTCCACAAATATTTTAAGTATTCACTTCTCTTCAAATTGATGGTCCTGGCGAGATTAAAAATTGATTTGATTTAATTGTTGCAAACAACAGCATCGTAGATGTTAGTGAATACGTACGCATCTGTTTTTATTTGTTATTTAAATGTTTGTTTAAATGTTTTTTTACTAGTTCAGCGTCCCATCGCATTTATCGGTCCCCGGACATTCGACTCCTCGCTACTCCGACAACTGATATTTCGACCGCTCTACCTTACCAGACATTTTGACTCATTGGAAATCTTTGAAGAGTCACAGAAATATTAAAATGACCAGAATCATTAATAGTTATAAATGCGGTATGCGGATTTATTTCTCATGGATTGGTATTAAACGCACACACATTACCCCGATTATATAAAAATAGAAAAAGCAGACGACAAGGAAATTTAAGGATATTACAATTGCAGACGGTATGCTGTTCTTGGTGGACAGAACTTTAATGAAAATATTATTATTGTTCATTATGGAAGCGCTCCTATAAAAATGATTATGAAATTAATTCGAATTGATCTTGTGAAAAGAAATTGAACTTGAAGTATCATTTATTTGTTAACTAAAAAATTAAGTGATAGATTATGAAATTATTCTTCAAAAATTGGTACAAAATCGGTATGTCATTAATTTTATTTGTTCAGTTAAAAATTTAGTAATAGATTATGTAACTAAGTATTGAACAAGTAGAGCGGTTTAAAACTTATATTCTGTGACCTCTATAAACTCTAGTAAACTTGTCTAGTAAACACACGCTAAGGTACGATTTTGTTTTTAGCTAGTGCTTTATGGCATTTTATATCTCTGAAATTTGCTTGACGTCAACCAGTCCATAATTGGCAAGCACAACTCATTGGTGAATTTGTCACCAAATGGACGGTTGACAGGGTTCTCTAACCTGCCTGGAAAGCTAGAATGACAGTGGACACCGCTGTCAAGGGTTTTTGGGATGCGGGGTTATTCCCTTTCAATTCTAGTCGCATCGTAGACTTGGTCAAGCTCGACCCAAATGAACTTTTCTCAAACCAAGTCTCTCCCCCAAAAAATGTCTCTGAATACGAATGTTCTGCAATGTACTCCTCTCAGCAGTCCATTAACATCCAATGAGCAACAGAAGCTGCCGCCACCAGGTGTAAACACATCCACAATGGTAGTGAATAGTCCATCACCGGATTCATATGACGATCATGATTACATTGAAGCAGTGACAGATAATGGCTCTTAACCAACAGATGATTGTTCACCAGTTACAGGGATGGCTACAAATGAATGCACTCCCCTTACTGTTGAATCCATGGCATGTTCACCTTTTTTGAAATTCCTGATGATACAGGAAAAAACAAAGGCAAAACAAAAAAAATCCTCCTGCCATAGGTAATAACGGGCTCTCAGTACAGGACCATGTTACAGGAGAAGATCAATAAAAGGCAAAGGAAGAGCATGAAAAGTTAGAAAGGAAAAAAACGAGAGAAGAGAAGAAACAAAAGAAAGAACATGGAAAAGCCAAACAAAAAGAGCAGGCAAAAAAGTGAGAAGCTGGAGAGCAAAAAAAGTGTGAAAAACAAGGGAATAAAAGAAGGCGTAGGGAGATGGAGGAATACATAATGAGAGAGATAGAGAATTCATCTGACAGTGAGGTTACAGTGGAGGCTGGAAAATGCTTTGCATGTGAAGAAGTTTATGATAACTATATAGAATGTAGTAACTGTTACAGAAAATTCCGTCTGACATGTGCTGATATTTTCAGTCTCAAATGATGTATGATTAATTGCCATATGAATGTAAATATTGTTAAGATAAATCAGATAAAGTAGCCCGTCTTATGAAAAAAATGTGAGTTGTTAATACAGTTTGAAAGATGATTTTATTGGATGTCAAAGTAAATACTTATTTTTTTTGTTCCTGACAATAGAAGATATTTTTTAAAAACCTAGGTATTAGAACCACTCTCGTTCGGATTTGAAACCACTGTTTGGTATTGCAATCATTTATCTAGGGCTTTCATGCATGAGTATCTATAGAGTGTTATAATCTAGAAAACGTGTTATATGTTGAAATTGCTCCTTATGAACCAATGTTATCATTGGCAGCAAGCTGTTTCTCAGAAGTGGTTGTAATAATGAAAGTCAAATATCTGTCATAGTTGTTCGGGAATAAGTTCACACGCTCTAAGCGATATTTAATTTTTTTAAAAATTTCTTTTTCATAAGAATCTTTACATAATCACAGTGGTATTGAAAAATTTTCATATAACAGTTAACTGGTAAGTTACTAAAACTAGAAGGAGGTTCAATGCATTATTATGTCTCTTGTTTTGGAAAAAGTAGCTGGTGAGAAGGTTCAAATAGTCAGTTGATTTTTCCCACTCCTGGCTCATTTCTACACCCCTGAATCAACTACACAAATATTCTTGCCTCCAACAACTACATTATCGTCTGCAACATTAGTACCCTTGAATATATTCTTTGTATTGTCTGCATTTTCCCTCTAGTTCTTTAATGTCTGCGTAATGCATCCATGTCTTATATCCAACCATTGCACAGAACTTTTGACGAAGCATATGAAATATAGGCAGCTTGTAATCACACCTGTGCAAGTCACACTACCTTATTTCACTATCATATTGGCTGTGTGTAATATGGCTTGTAATAGTTCTCTTTTATTCTTCGTTTGCATAGCTATTATACTGAAATATGATAGTGCAACTAATGCCTATCTTGTAATAATGCATTGCTTTATTTATTACTATTTAATTTTAGATTTTGCCTCACTTGTTGATATAGACTGAGGTGATACTGAGTCAGAGTTAAGAATGAGGATTTTGTCACATTGGTCCATACAACATGATGTCGTCAAAAAGAATTTCTTCAGACTTGCCCAAGTCACTTGTGGCACACGATTGTGTTTTTGGAGAGGATATACTGAACAAAATCAACCTGGAGCCCTGAAGAAAAAGTGCATGTAATTTCTAGACTTTTAAAATGTGATGGGCATTATACGATTTGTCCTCCCATCTTATGAATGCAAACTCCATATATATATTCATTTATAGAATCCTTGCATACATAGAATTACACCTGAAGACCTTTATAAATTCATGTTAATATGTATATTAGTTTGTCATAGAACTCATATGCCAAAAGTAATAAGCTGCTGTTTCACTGGCTATCCATATTTGGTTATTTGGATTGCCAATTCCATAGCCAAATTTGGACAAGCCATGCTGTTGACTTGAGCTGAAGAGGTCAAATAAACCAATGTCTCATCATGACAAGCAATAAGTTGAGCTACAGTCTTACATACATGTATCTTGAAATGCCCAGCACTTGAACTCATAACCCATGGTCTGTGGACCTAATGCTCTTCCTGTTGAGGTGAGCAGGGGTTATCAGATTATGATTTGCTGTCAGTGAGAATTTTACTGTACCTACATGTATCATGAAATTGTATCATACATAGATGGGAAGTACTAGTGTGTGTCCAGGGTTCAAATTTGGCGTTATTTTCTACTAGCTAAAATCAGCTTGTGCCTTTTAAGCTCCTCTGAGCACGTAGTGCTCGGTGAGCTATAGTCATCAGTCAGTCTACTCCGGCGTCCGGCATCCACACCTGGGGGTTGTTAATGCTCTAGTGGTCACACTTTGGAACGAATCTTCATCAGACCTTGTCAGAATGTTCGTCTCAATGATATCTTGGACAAGTTCGAACATGGGTCATCTGGGGTCAAAAATTAGGTCACCAGGTCAAATAGAATGGAAAATTTGTTAACACTTTAGAAATCACAGATTTGATTGGATCTTCATGAAACTTTGTCAGAATGTTTGTATTAATGATCTTGTAAAATTGGGTGAATATGGGTCATCTCCGGTCAAAAATTAGGTCACTAGGTCAGTGCACCAGAAAACCTTGTTTATGCTCTAAAGGTTGCAATTTCGATTGAATCTTCATCAAACTTTATCAGAAGGTCTTAAAAATATCCTGGATAAGTTGGAACATGGGTCATCTGGGGTCAAAAACTAGGTCACTAGGTCAAATCATATAAAAACCTTGTTAAGGCTCTAGGGGTCGCAGTTTTGATTGGATCTTCACCGAACCTTTTCAAAATACTTGTTTTAATGATATCTTAGTTAAGCTCAAACATGGGTCATCTGGGATCAAAAACTAGGTCACCAGGTCAAATAGAAAAAACCTTGTTGGATCTTCCTCAAACTTTGTCAGAATGTTTGTATTAATAATATCATGAACAGGTTTGAACATGGGTCAACTCAGGTTTAAAACTAGGTCTTCAGGTCAAATCGTAGGAAAACCTTAGAAGTTGCAATATTTATTCAGGTGAGCAAAAAAGGGCCATCTTGGCCCTCTTGTTTGTTTACTAGCTAAAATGAAAAGCAACTAGCTAAAATTTAGAACAAAATTATGTTAATCCATAATTAACAAATTGCTAGTTTCTTGGGCCCTGCGGAGTTTTATTTGGCCTCTTCTTCCTTTGACCACTTAGCCACCATACACTAAAATATGCTAGTGGCTTTTATTCTACACACTATTAGCAAGTATGCGTGCCTAAATTATAACCCTGGTGTCAGTTGTATTGAGTAACATTTAGAAATGTTGTATCATTTGAAGTTTAACTTATTTTTATGTTCAGAGTCAAACGGATTACGAAATGGAACAACAATGATGAAAGGAAAATACCTCATGCAATCACAATCATGGACATGCAGAGAGAATCATTGCTGAAGTTTAAACCTATCTTAAGCCATGTGAGTAAACATTAGGGTTGTTCAGGTATACTGGTACAGTATAACCTTGAATACCAGACTCCCTGAAAACTGGAATTCGCTGAAAATTGGATGATTTTCCATGTGCCACTGTTCCACTTCTATTACCATTAGTTCTCTGAAAACCAGAATTCTCAAAACTTTTGGCACAGTCTGGAAGAGGTCTGGTTTTCAGGGGTTTCCGGTTTATTGTGTATCCTTATATGTTCCTGGATACAGATATTGTATTGCCTCAGACCAATTAAAAATAATGCTAACCCATGCTGTTTACTTTGTATTGCTATAACTAAATTGATTAATGAAGAGTTCCAAAGTAATAAAACACATTTGACAATGATGTTTTTATTGAAACTGACTGAAATACATATTTACATAGGCTTATTTGTGCAGTGCACAGCCTTTGGACATATATCTGTAATTTCATATTTAGATAAATTTCTTCAGTAGATGAAGTTTGTAATTCAAATGGCATTTATCATCAAAACAGAGGGTGTGACGATCTTGAAATCTGTTAATAGAAGGTAAAAAAAGTCCTGTGAGGCACACATTTTTTCCATTTTAAATTGGCTGACATTGATGGTGTAATGATATCAAATAAGGGACAAAAATCATAAAAATTAGTCTGTATGGTGTGATTGTGTGTGTAGACCAGGGACTTAAAAGTGGTGTAAAACTGCACACATATCTAAAGACAAAGGACAATTACCTACTGGTTACCATGTACTCCTATCTGAGCTGACATGTAAAATAATGGCTAGTTGTCACTCTAGCCTGACTTAAAAAGTCTGATGTGTTATTGTTACTCTATGTTTGGTGGTACATGTATTTTGAACACCCTGAATGTCAACAGTGGATGAAGTACCAATAATGCTGAAAAGAATTGAGCTAATATAAAGGTGTCAGCTTTTCAGTATATAATCGAATGGTGTTGAGGGGTCAGTACTACAATTTTATGAACATAAGTACATAGAAGTTAGTATAATGATAATGAAATTTGTACCTATGCTATACCCTATCCATGGAGACCTGTTTCAGCCCTTATTCAAACCTGAACAAATACTTAAGACAAGTTTACAAGTTGAACAATCTTCTTAGAAATTTTTAGTCTTTCAAAGATGGCAAGTTACTTGGTGTTTTTTTCTGTTGTTGCAGGATTTGAGTAAAGAGATTTATGTTGAAAAGTTGTCTACTCTTTTACATCTTGAAGAATTTCAATTAAGAAAGCTCCTGAAGGAGTTCAGTATGGAAGATGTATGTGTGTAATATTATCCTTCTATAAATGCTCTTTTAAGTTTTAAGCATTCCAAATTGAACCTTCAATCAGCTATGCTTTTTAAGTCTAGATAGCTTCACACTTTAACAAATTGTTTTGAAAACCATGCATTTAATATTATCACATTTCAGAAAAAAAATATACAATGTGTGTCACATTCAAGATTTTTGGATTTCATTATGGAGTTATGTTCCTTTTATTGAAGTTGTTCTTTGTTTACAGGTCAAGTTTAATGAGGAAGGCAAGTGTTATTGTTACTTTGTACCTGGTGTGAGTGAAGGCTTGTTGAATGTATTAACAAATGAAAAGATTATAGCTACAACTGCTGATGAAGTGGAGAAAAGCTTCAAGGGTACTGTGGTCGATGTAAGTATTTTTTGTGACTAACCTTTCCTTGAAAAGAAATACAAACTATGAACTTAACTAATCCTTTCAGTGCAATAAGATGGGTATACCTATCTACAAACAGCTCTACATATATTTGCCTACATGACAGGTATACTAGTGGTGCAACAATGTACCAGTATACCGGTTTATTGCGATGCAGCGTCAGCCGATGCATACTGTGGTATGAAACCACCGTACCAAGATAATTTCTTTAATATTTGATCATGTATTTTAAGCACTGCCATGTAAATGTGTACTGCATAAGTGAATATTCAAACACCTGTCATTTGTCATTTGATGTGGAACAAAGTTCTACAAATGATGCCGACCTGAATTTTTCCTTTGATCTTACCGACACTGGTCTCATATAATTTTTTCTTAAATCACCATGCCAATGGAATTGATGCATAATGTTACTGTTCTGTCTCACCAATGCAGAAACAATTTTAGTGCTTTAAGGTGTGAGATTAGCTTCATGTGCGGCGCTGCGTGTGATGTTATAATAATTAAAAAAAAACTAAGTATGGAAAACATGGACGATTTTGAATTAGTAAATTACGAAAAGGCAAAAAGTAGAATTTGGGAGAATTTTCAGCAGAACAAAAGGAAGTCAACTGGAAAGGCCGGCATAGCCATGTGTAAAAAGTGCAATATGGACATACAGTATAGTGGAGGCCCCACAGACTTAACGACACATTTGACACAACACCAAAAATTAAATCTGCAACCGGGTGCTAGCAAGTCGGATGGTGCAACTTCCGTTAACATAGCAACCGCTAAACAGTCGATGATAACGAGCGTGTTATTACAGTCTTCAAAATACAAGTCCACAAGCCAAATGTACAAGTACATAACTCAAGCAGTTGGAAGATTCATTGTGAAAGATCTCTGACCATTTAGCATTTCGAATGATGGCTTTAAGGATCTTATTCAAGTTTTAGACTCAAGATACGATCTACCATCTTATTAAACTTTCGAATATGTTTTGTTAAAGGGTGTTGTTAACAGTTTGTGGGGCATTTAACCTACTGAAATTCAAAATAAACATATGTTTTATAATGTTTTCATGACAATCTATGTATTGCAGTATGTATTGCAATACGGGTTGGCTGTATCACAATATATCGCAATGCGGTTTGACCGTATCGTTGCACCCCTAGGGTATACTGATATGGAGAATTGGGCAAATTCGTCATTTCTACAAAATTCCCTGAAAAAATAGTGTAGGCAATATGTGTCTGGCACTGAAAGGGTTAATTGTATTTATTTTGTATATTACAAACTAAATACATTAGCTGTGGTTAGTTATTTACAAAGGCCACTGGTTGTCAGAAATATGCCAGCCCCTTATAATCTGTTGCTATGTGTTTTTTCTTTGACATGGGTCTATACTTGTAAAGCATCTTAAGTTAATGACTGTCTAATTAACTAAAATCTAAGACTGCATATTTACTTAGATATCACCTAAGTTCATAAAAAGTTCTTTAGTCCTTTTTTATTTCAAGTTATTTTCTCTGATGATGCGTTGCCCTCATTACTAGTAAATCAGGTATATTTTACCTTATGATATAATTACTGATAAATAAACATGTTCCCAGTTCAAAATGGTGATCATTTTTCCCAAATTTGGAAAGGATCCCCAAACAAAGCGCGAACATTAACTGAAATGATTGAATATTACATGTGCAATATTACATTGTTCTTGATTAACTCTTTTTGTAACATTATCTTTTAGTTACTGCAGCAAATTTACCATGTTCATTTCTGTTAAACATTATTGAAACACTCTGGAACAATTGAGAAATTCTACTTTAAAAAATGTTGAATGACTGATTTTCATTCCTTTTATTACGTATTTGTGATTAAGTGTAGTAAGGGAGAATTTACAACTGTTCTGTACATACTAGTGTAAAAAAATTCCCTCTTCCCTCAGTGCTATGGACACATTTTTATACACCCAAATGGTGGTATTATGTTATTATGCTCGTCCGTCTGTCCATTTTTTTGTGCAGACATCTCCTCCTTCATTATTTGACTTTTTTTCTTCAAACTCGAACAGATGATAACTATTGATGTCGAGTTGTGCATAAAAGGGGAGATAATTCACAGTGCTGTTTTTTACTGAGTTATTGGCCCTTTTTATATTTTTACAGCAAATTCTTGTGCTGACAACTACTTCTTCAAATTTCAATTATTAGGGTTTTATCTTAAACTTTCACAAAGATAATTAAGTGTCTCAGTTGTGCAAGAGGGAGCATGACTTATCATCATAGCATGTTATAGTGGTACTGCCTTCGGGCATATTTTGCCCCACTCTATGGAGCTCTTATTTCTCAATTTTGTCAGGCTGGTACCTGTCCCAAAATGTGGAAAAATTCCCCATATTTCTTATTCAATGTTTTTTTTAGGTCAATGATGGAGAGCTAAAAATAAGATTCAGTGAAGCATTCACAGACCATGCACATAAGAATTTCAAAGTGGAGTTTGTTTTCAGCAGGTTGTATATAATTGTTGGATCGCAGATCATGTTTTTAGTAGGGGCTGGTGATTACTAGTCAGAGACCATAACCACATTCAGATGTAATTTTGTCAAACTCAGAAATTATGACTTGCTTTTCCAATGTCCATTCATTTATTTAGTTCACACATTAAGTTGGATTAGTTATGACACTGTGTCAGACCCATGCATTATGGCTTATAACTACAGAAAAACTCACTAAGGGGTCATCTCAATATTAAGACCACTTATTTTAAAAAACACTTAATTTGAATCTTTTTATAAATTGATTTTTTTCTATCCTGTATATGGATCTATCTGTTAAAGAAAAGTGCCAATTTTCACCTCTGAAATGTATTATTCTAATGAAGGACTCATTTATTTTAGTTGATTTGTTTTGTAAAAGCTAGAATTGTTCTTTAAGTCGGACTTATGGAGGGTATTAAAAGTTTAGTTGTATTAAAAGTTCAGTTGTTGTTATTCATTTTGGCTTACATCTGAAAAGTTTGTAGAGAAGACTTAAAATGAGTCGCAAATTTAGTAATTACCAATATAAAGTTTCTTAATTGATCAGTAGTTTGTAATGTAACTTAATTTTTCTATTTAGAACCTCACTTATGAGATTACATGATGCACTTGGTAAAAGCAGCTCCTATTTGGACAAGGGTAAGACTTTTATATGAACTATGGTAAGACTTTTATATGAACTATGGTAAGACTTCTATATGAACTATGGTAAGACTTCTATATGAACTATTGTAAGACTTCAATTTTATTTTAACCATTTTATTCTCTATACATACTTATTCTCTGCAAGCAACTGCCAACTTCTCCATATGAATGAATCTCTTTAATCAGTAATTGATGATGAATTGCTTTAGACTCAAAATATTCAGCCAGAGATCATTGCAGGGTACATGTCCCTCACCTAGGTTTCAAACTCACAAAGTGATGATCTGTAAACATAAACTCCCCAAATTGAGCTGAGCAGGTTGTCAAAATCTGATTCAGTCAAAATATATTTTTATTTGCAGTCCTTTTTCCAACTACAATACCTGCCAATAAGCCACAATGTGACGTTCCATCTGGTATTCAGTTTTTCAATCAATCACTAAACAGTTGTCAAGAATCAGCAGTTAGGAACATGCTCTCAGGAATCTCTCGACCAATGCCCTACATTATATTTGGACCCCCAGGTGATAAATCTTTGCTAGCTTACATGACACTTGTGGTTCTTGGACCATATTTATGAAGCATCTAAGAAACTTTCCTTATTTTAGAATGAAGAGATGATTAAACTTCTTAGGCCATCATTAAAACAATGTTGGTTTGCGGCTACGTGACCCAAACTTTTAACTGTGAGTACTGAAACAAAAGCTGGAACAAAGAAATAATTTTTTTATGAGAAAGCCAAAATGTCCTTTTGGGATGGGGGATTTTCAAACGGGTGTGTCACATAATTGCAAACCAACATTTTTTAAGCATGGCCTAAAGTAAGCTTTTCCTCAAGTCAAGTCTTAATCATATACCACTTGGTGAAGTTCTGTATGTGTTTAAAATATCACCACAGATGTTGAAAATTGAATTGAAAATTTAAGTTAAGAAATAACTTAAGATGGTTTGTAGGTATGACTTTTCAGGAACTAAATTGATAAATAAAAATGCAATCATAGATTTTACTACTTTAGTCACCATAAGCTTTTTAGAGTGGTTGTTGGAAATTGTCAGTTTTTTATATTTTACAGTATGCTAGAAAAAATGTAGTGTTTTGCCAAGGTTTAAAAAGTTTAGGGACAAAATGTCCCCTTGAATAAAAATATTGGGGACATTTTGAAAATGACTCGGATGAACAGTTTCCACATAAATTGTAACTACTTGTATGAAGAAAATTGCCTTGTTTGATTTTGTTGTGCATCTTCAAATAATCATGCTCAACATATTTACATAGTCACCACTTCTTTCTGGCACTAACTGAATGTCAAAAACTCAAGAGTTTGTATCTAAATTGAACTGCTTAACATTATAAGAGACAATTAACTAGAACTCAACATGTTTCATTCATTCAATGTTTATTGGAAATCAAAGTCCTTCATTTACTACCTTCAAGTTTCAGTCACAACATCATTGACTGCCTCTGGGAGGAGTCTGTTCCTCAATGGGGTTTTAGACGAGGCAGGTATGGGTTTAACTGTGGAAGAAGAAGGGTTTTAGGGTGGAGGGTTATCCCTTATATTGTTGCTTTTTATTAAAGACTTCCATAACAGGCTCCTTCCCAATTGAAAACTAGCATAAATAGAAAAAATAGTGGCACAGAAACTTCTCTACAAACTAGTAAAGTTTTGAATTAATCAGGTTTTTTCCCAAAATGGTTATTACTACATGCTTAATTTCCCAATTCGAAAGGCAAAGGCCCCTTCCCATTTTCCAGAAAACAGCCTTGTTCTCGTCAGGTTGTGGGCTTTTTTGAAAAAAAAAGTGAGAATAGTCCTCAACTATTTTACAGGTGTCACCATTTTTAAATATCAGCAGTCAGAAGAAAAAACAATCGATTTCATTGGCCAATGCAGAATTTTACACCAATTAGAATTGTTGTAAGAAAGGTCTTTTGCACACTGTGGCCCGTTCGCCTGTAATATTTTACTGCTGTGACGATCGCAATTTGTTCTTCAGATTTGACCCCAGAAATTTTGTATGTGACATGATTCGCACCCAAGTAATTTATTATACGACATCTGCGATTTTTTAGCAAAAATATCATGGAATCGTGTCCTTGGCAGAACACTGAAAATGGAAAATTAATGCATATTCAGGGAAGTTTTTACATGTTCTAAAGTACTAGATGTACCTCAAATTGCATACGGGCTGCTAGGCTGTAGTACTAATTGTTCATTTTGTCACAAGTAATTTGATGTCTTAATCAACAATTTCACACCTTAAATTTACTGGTAAGGCTAGAACAGTGCTCCAGATAGTGGCATATATGTATAATTCCCATACAGAATACTATCATACAATTACATATAATTTGTTGCAGTTTGGTAGTTGAATACGTTCAAAAACGTATAAAATTCCAAATCAAAATATTATTAATTGGCCAGATACATAAAGATCTTAACATCTAGTTGTTGCATTTTTTTTTGTCAATTTTTCTTATGAAATTGATCAAGCGTCTTTCAACTGAGGTCAAACCATCGATGAAATTGATCAAGCATCTTTCAACTCGT
The DNA here is from genome assembly GCA_008271625.1 of Lutraria rhynchaena. NCBI lineage: Eukaryota > Metazoa > Mollusca > Bivalvia > Venerida > Mactridae > Lutraria > Lutraria rhynchaena. The sequence goes on from VIBL01000365.1 coordinate 213,950, forward strand.
AGGAAAAATGTCATTTTCTTTTATAAATGACGAAATGTTTCATATGTTTCATTTTGATTGTATACACATTCTTTTTTAAGAATCACAGAAATTATGTTTTATTTAATATGGGATTAAAGTAAACATGATAATAATCAAGTAACATGTTAGAAGTAGATTCATTTACTCCTAACTTTTGAAACTTTTTGGTGTACATTTACTCCCATCAAAAAACATTATCTGGAGCACTGGCTTGAAAGTTGAAAAATATTCATGTTTATGGTTTCTTGACAAAAAATAGGGTTTGTAAGTCGAAAAACATTTCTATTTTTTCAAAACATACCTTTTGTACTTTGGAAGTACAATTTGTCCCCTAATTTTTTTGTACTTTGGACTTAGATGTTAAAAACTTCAGGATTGGTGCCTAAAAGGCTAAGTCAGTTGAGAGTGACCATATATGCTACTATTTTTACTCTGGCCTTATCATGAAGTTGGTTGGACATTGTACAGTCATGAAGTTTTACACACCCTTGATTTACCTGTGTATGAGTGCATGTTGCTTTTCTCATAATTTTCTTCAGGGACTGGTAAGACTATGACCCTGGTAGAAGCCATATTACAGATATTCACTCGGATTCCACATAGTCGTATACTGGTGTGTGCTCCATCAAACAATGCTGTCAATGTACTGGTAATTATAACTAGCATAAATACTATATAACTAGCATAAATACTAGTATTTGTCAGTGATAGCTGAGGCCACTTGTAAATGATTTTGTTGTCTGGTTTTAACCCTCTGAAATTTATAAATACTGCTATCAACTGCTATCAATTACTTTTGGCATTAAATCAGTATTTCTTCATATATATATATATGGTTACAGTAAACTCAGATGTAGTTTATACATATATATATACTGTAACCATGTTTTACTGTATTTAGCAAATGCTGTGAATTGTTTGTGTTTGAATTATCAATTCAATGTTATTTTCAGGCATTGAAGTTACATGAAAGTGGATTAGTCAATCATGAAATAATGGCAAGACATGTCTCCTTTGCACATATCAATGATGAAAAGGTTAGTCTACTACTTATACAGTCAAGTCATACTGTGGTTTCTCTTGGAACACTAAATTTTATGGATTTTATGGGTGAGCTTATCCATGAATTCAAGTACCTACGCATTAAGATGTTCATAAAAATATGAATTATCCGAGTTATATCCACAAATTTATACTATGAAATAACCAATTGAGGCAAATCCACCAAATTTGATACCGATGAAACATTTCTTGTTTCATGAGCACTTTTCATGAACTCAGGTGAGCAAACTAGAGCCCTTAGGTCCTCTTGTAGATAATTTTGTATTTTTATAATATTGCAGATATTTTTGTCTCAGGCTTTACATGACATTGTTATACAGTATGGTGTTCATGTGGAAAATTTTCATGAGGCTCAGAAATTCAGAATTATGCTGGCGACATGTAACAGTGCTGGTGCTTTGACATATGCTGGTGTTCCAACTGGATATTATACACATGTGTTTATGGATGAGGTATGAATTCTTGTAGTAAATAATTATTTATTTATTTATTTATTTATTTATTTATTTATTTATTTATTTTTATTTATTTATTTATTTATTTATTTATTTATTTATTTATTTGTTTATATATATATATTTATATATAAAATATATATAAAAGTTGTGGGGGTATACTGGTTTCAGCTTGCTGTCTGTCTGTTTGTCGGTAGACGAAATATTGTGTGCACTACTTCTCTGAAACGGCTGGTTGGATTTTGATAAAACTTTACCAACACATTTAGCATTAGGTCTAATACTTGCACATATTATAAAAAAATGTATTCGGATTTATTTTCATGGAGTTATGCCCCTATTTAACTCACCTGAGCACATAGTGCTCGGTTAGCTATAGTCATGCTATAGTCATCAGTCACTCTACTCCGGCGTCCACACCGCAAATCTTCATTAGACTTGGTCAGAATTTTCATCTCAATGATATCTTGGACAAGTTTGGACATGGGTCATCTGGGTTAAAAAAACTAGGTCACCAGGTCAAATAGAATGGAAAATTTGTTAACACTCTAAAAATCGCAGATTTGTTTGGATCTTTATGAAACTTTGTCAGAGTGTTTGTATTTATTATCTTGTATAATGGTGCTAATATGGGTCATCTACAGTCAAAAACTAGGTCACTAGGTCAACGCACCAGAGAATATTGTTAATGCTCTAGAGGTTGCAATTTTGATTGAATCTTCATGAAACTTCGTCAGAACGTTTGTTTTAACAATATCTTGGACAAGTTCGAACATGGATCATCTGGGGTCAAGAACTAGGTCACCAGGTCAAATCCTAAAAAAAACTTGTTAACACTCTAGGGGTCACAGTTTTGATTGGATGTTCACTAAACTTTATCAAAATGATTGTCTTAATAATATCTTGGTCAAGTTCCAATATCGGTCATCTGGGGTCACAAACTAGGTCACCAGGTCAAATCACTGGAAAACCTTGTTGACCCTCTAGAGGTTGCAGTTTTGATTGGAGGTTCACCAAATCTTGTCAAAATGATTGTTGCAATGATATCTTAGTTAAGTACGAACGTGGGTCATCTGGGGTCAAAAGTAGGTCACCAGGTCAAATCATAGAAAAACCTTGTCAACACTGTAGGGGTCACAGTTTTGATCGGAGGTTCACCAAACCCTGTCACAATGGTTAGGTGGATGCTCTGGCGTCTGGCGTCAACAATGGTCTTGTCCTCAGAAACTACATGTTGGATTTACTTCAAATTTTCTGTGCAAAAGCCTTTTGACGTTCTAACTGCAATTTGCTCATATTGTACCGGTTGACCCCTTTTAGGGGTCACTAGAGCTAAAAATAGAAAAACCTTTAATCATCTTCTCCTCATGAACCGATGGATGGATGATCACCAAACTTGGTCTGTAGCTTCCTTAGATGGTCCTTTCTCAAGTTTGCTCAAATAAATTTGGATGGCCCATTTTAGGGGCCACTAGAGCTAAAAATAGAAATACCTTAAAATAACTTTTTCTTATGTTTCTATAGATGGATTATTACCAAACTTGGTTTTTAGCATCTTTAGATAGTGTTCTATCAGATTTGCGAAAAAAAAGGTTGGCTCCTATTAAGGGCCGCTAGAGCTTAAAATAGAAATACTTTTAAACGTCTTTTATTCTCATGAACCAATAGATGGATGATCACCAACCTTGGTCTGTAGCATCCTTAGATGGTCCTTTCTCAAGTTTGCTCAAATAAATATGGTCAGCCCTTTTTAGGGGCCGCTAGTGCTAAAAATAGAAATACCTTAAAATGACTTTTTCTCATGTTTCTATGGATGGATTATTACCAAACTTGGTTTTTAGCATTTTTAGATAGTGTTCTATCAGATTTGCTCAAATAAAAACGGTTGGCCCCAATTAGGGGTCGCTAGAGCTAAACATAGAAATTCCTTAAAATGACTTCTTTTCATGAACCAGTGGTTGGATCATCACCAAATTTGGTCTGTGGCATCCTTCAGTCATCACAAGTATTCTTTTGTTGTATCCTTTGATGGTCCTTTATCAAGTTTATTATTGTTCCTCATTATTTGCACACAAGTGTACCTTTATTACCTTTTTAGTAACTAGTTAATTAATATTTATTCTGGTGAGTGATGCAGGGCCATCATGGCCCTCTTGTATTTGTCTGTTGACAAAATCTTGTGTGCTCTTCTTCTCCTAAATGGCTTGCTTAAAGTTATTAAGCCTTTAAAAAGGGGGGCTCTGTGGGGGGGTATTTAATCACCTTCAGTGATAATTCTAGTTTAATGTGCAATGTATATTGTCCATGTAAGCACATGTATTCACTTAAGGTATCAAGATAAATCCATCAGTGAATGCTTTGAAATAAGTTGAATTATCATTTTAAATGCACAAATTTAACTTAACAATCATATGTTAGATTTTAGTTTGGTATAACTTTGAATTTTTATCCAGAATTTAACTAAACTAATGAATTCTTATTCTTCCATACTTAATGAAATCTTATTCATCAAATTATGTATTTGATTTATAAACTCAAACGCTTTTAAAGATATTAACCTGACACTTGTAATACTTGATTATCATGACAAGGCACAGTTGAAAGACAGGGGCATTATTCTGAAAGCTATTTTCTATTGAGTTATGCCCTTTTTTAACCAAGAATTTTGGTCAAAATTGCTTATTAAATTGAATGATGTAAAACAGATGAGCATGCCGCTCTGTGGAGCTTTTGTTTATATACTTACTCAACATCATAATTATGCTTCTATTGAAAATGAAAAACTGGAATGAAGAACATCATAAGTTGCAAAAAATCTTTCGGGTTGGGGGATTTTTTGATGACTTGGTCATGTAACGGCGAACCAATAATGTTTGGATGGAATGAAAGAAATATTTTATTTTCATTACAGTGTATTATTATTATTATTATTTTCTTATCATTGCAGATTGGCCAGGGAACAGAACCTGATGCTTTAGTACCTTTATCTTTGATTGATCCAAAAAAGGGACAGGTTTGTTTAAATTTTGTCATAAAAATACTGACACTGACTTGCATGTGGGACTCTGGGATCGAGTGGTTACAGTCTCGGACTAGTACTAATAATCACTATTCCATGACCACTGTAAGTTCAAATCCCACTTGGGGCCAAATTTCACACATTGAGGAAGCTATCCAGCTGGCTTACAGAAGGTTGATTGTTCTACCCGGGCAATGGTCTTCTTCCACCATTAAAGATGGAAATGTCACCTTCCAGGGGGTAAAAAATGACATGCTGGGAAAAAATGGAATTTAATTGCTTTGTTCTTTCTTATAGTGTCAGAGTAAAGTTTTAATGTGTCATCCTTTTTTTGTACATGTTGTTGGTTTTCAGCATTTTCTTTCTTTTTGTCATTGGGTGACTGATAGTTCACAAGTGGTCACAGCTGTCTTAACATTGAATAAAAATTTTGCTATGTTATCTGAATGAATCATATTTGACCATGTGCTTTGGTCAGTTATTCAATAGACCTTAGGTTTGTGAGTTCAAAACATTTTGTCTAATGTAATAGGAGGCAGAAAATATAGTTCCCGATGCAGGGCTCGAACCTGCGACCTTCTGCTTGCAAGTCAGCGGCTCTACCAACTGAGCTAATCGGGCAGACAGGCATACAAATTACTATAAACACATATATTATATATACAACACTGTTACACTAAGGCCATTCATCTTCAAGCACTAATTCGAGCGATTTATGCATTGTTCAAGCTTGAGAAAAGGGTTGTGTTTGAGTAGCAAGTCTTTCTTGATTGATTTTTGATATGTAAGCATTGATGCAATTTTTAAAACCTAACTTAGCAACTACTTCAAAATTCAGACTTTCTAATTATCACAGCAACTTTTTTATAGCATTATAAAATATTTTCAATATTTCCTCTTAAATTAAAATTTCAACTTGATTATGAGGCCATCTTTATATTATATTGTTTTTGGTCCTAATGTAGTCAATTATAAAGGTTCATACTGTATTTGTTTCCCGTATTTTGTTCAGGTCATTTTATCTGGAGACCCATACCAGCTTGGGCCTGTTCTAATGTGTTCATTTGCCAGAATGTTTGGTCTTGGTGAATCTCTGTTGAGTCGACTGATGAAGTTAGGGCCATATCAAAGGGACGAACATACGTTTTTGCATGATGGGTCATATGACCCATCTGTGGTATGAATCAGATTATCTTAGATCATAAGCAAGACTTAACCATAAATGTTGAAGCTGTAGTAATTTGTTTGTGTTATTTAATGTCAGTTATATTCATTACCTTTTAGTATTCATAATTCTGCAGAAGATATTTTTGTTTCTTTAATTTGACCTATTTCTAGTGAAATACTGATCTTAAAATAAAATGTAATTTTCAAGAATTTTGAACTGTCTTTTCAATGTTTCAGAATAGAAAAACCACTACATGTGAGCAATGTTAGTTGTAGTTAGTAATTTTTAATGTTTCATGCTTTTAATAGATATTCAAAAATGTGGCCGTGACAATTTTAGATGTGTTTGAACTTTTTTCATAATTATCATGCTGAATTTTTATCCTTCAATAATATTCAGATAACGAAATTAGTGGACAATTATAGATCACATCCGGATTTTATCAAGCCATCATCAAAGCTATTTTATGATGGAGATTTGGAAGCTGTTGGATGTTATAGTGAAACACACAAATTTTGTGACTGGGAAGAATTACCTGTGTCAGGCATTCCTATCATCTACCACAGTGTCTGGGTAATATAATACAGATATTTGACTTTTCAACTTTTTCTGATTATATGATACAGTGCATCCACTTGGCTCTAATGGTAGAGCATTAGGTCTCTGGGCCAGATCGCTGAAAAAACAAAAATTTGCCAGTCCAGAAGGAATTCCAAGTTTCAGGACTGATGTCAGTAGTGAAAATTGGTTAAAATATCAGTCCATATATATTAAATTATATAAATTTCGATCCGTAATCGCTAAGTACATTCAAAATGTCACAAAACTTACCATATGTTGTTCACACAATTCTCAATACCCCAACAAATATGTCAAGATAATCAATAGCCTGGAGCGATCATCTGCTGATCTGATCAATGGATGTCTGTCAATAGGCGGTCGCTTGTAATTAGTCCAAACACGTGGTAGATAACAAAAAACAATTAATGCATTGATCAATTGTGTTAAGTGATGTGTTTGCTGCGTGTATTAATATTTGAGTTAAAGACTTTAAATATCATTCCATATGTGAATTGAATACTGCCATTACTTATAAATTTAGCATTATTTTGGTTTAATAAAAGGTAGTGAATTGAATTCATAACAGAAAATAGTATAAAAGAAAATTTAGTGACATCAAAAGGAAGCCAACATTAATTGCTCAGATTTTGCAGACTAATGACAACTAATGACAGCTTCGAACCCAGGGCACTTGTCGATATCAAAGTCGTAGGTCCGTATTCTCATCTGTTTACAATTTAATGGCTCCTTTGGTTCAAGGTCATGTGACTAAGAAATAAGTCATTTATTACATTTGTGTGATAGGTCATCGTTGATGACATCTAGGGATTAGAAAATTGTGGATTGATATTTCCGCTGGTCTGGACCAGTTTAGATTTCAAAATTTTCCATGCCTTGCTCTGGACCGTGGGTTCTTGAGTTCAAACCCAGGGTGTGGCACAGGTTCTGTGTGTCAATTTGGCTGAAAACAAGTGTGTCTTAGGCCATTTGCCTCCACCACTGATCATTCATATGGAGAAGTTGGTAGATAATTGAGTAGAACAGGGTTCTATTTCATCTTTAAGTGTGTTTTTATGTTTATGTATTTTAATTGCATTGTCATTTATTTTGTAAAAAAGATGTCAATTGAAAATTTGAAGACTTCTGTAATTTTCCATGTTGCTCCCGGCAACTTTCGACATTTTTCTGGATATCCCTAGTGGTTGTTTTAGTCATTGTTCAATGTTACTATTTAAAGACTTTCTATTCCATATCAATTTTTGCACTCCTGAATTCTTTTGAAGATCTTTCTACACATAAATAAAAGCCATCATCTTAGCCACAGTCACTCAGTAGTGCTCCTTTAATGATATCAACTTAGAGAAAAACTTGTCAATGAAGACCAACTATGGATGTAGACCACATTTCTTCCTCTTTTAAATCTAGCTTTTAATCGCAGGCTTGTCTATATATATAGTCTGTATATTTCCAGGGTAAAGAGGAGCGAGATGATGACAGTCCATCTTTGTATAACAAAATAGAAATTAATGTAGTATTAAATTATTTACTCAAATTATTTGATCGATATGAACTACTGACAGAAGATGATATTGGAATTATAACCCCATATAAAAAACAGGTACATTAGAACATTCATTAATAGACCACTGAAAGATACTGGAAAACATGGCCACTTAACACAGATGGTCTCTAAGAACATAAAATTTGTATCTCTTAATTGACTTGTCTCTTGAGTTGTTTGACTTTAAATACTAGAAGTTTAAGTGAATTGTCTTCATGAAATTGCTGAAGAACTTTAGTTTTCTTTGTCCATTGTTGGATGAATATGGGTTCTAACCCTTTTTTGAGATAGAATGTCTGTATATACTGAATAATCTCTGAACCAGTATTAGTATTTGTATTAATATTTGTATTAGTATTTGTATTCATATTAATATTCATATTAATATTTGTATTAGTATTTGTATTAGTATTTGTATTAATATTTGTATTGGTATTTGTATTAGTATTTGTATTGGTATTCGTATTTGTATTCAGTAAAACCACAAATAGCTACCACCTCAATATTATTGTTATAACAACCTCTTATTTTCCGACTCTCATTCAATAACTCACTTATAATTCAATTAAAAAATAAACCACTTCATTATTGTGACTGATTTTTGGGTTCTGAAGTTGGTCTCATTTTAGAGGTTTTACTGTAATTTATGTGTAATATAAACATACACTGGTCCAGTAGGCTAAGCACCTGTGTTCTATATGGGAACAAAATGTAACTTTAGTGGTAAGGTAATGGTCTGAAATATAATTATGCAATTATTATGATTTAGTATTGTCAGGAACCTAAATATTAAGTTATCAGTTTTTTGTACATAATTTTTTCTTGTCTTAAAATATATTTAAATCTTCTCATGACTTTTAGGTTCAGAAAATGCAGAATTATATCACCACTCATTTAGGATGGAATATAACAATCGGATCTGTTGAGAAATTTCAGGGACTAGAAAAGTCTATAATAATAATTTCAACAGTAAGTAGATATTCATAAACAAGCACCCCACCCACTTAGTTCAATAGTGAGATCGGGTTATGCACTTCAGGTTCTAGTGTGTTCTCGTAATTTTTCAAAGCCCATCCTGATTGTTCCAATAAGTAGTGTTTGGTCAAGAGACCGGAGGATGATATATGAGGGTTGATCCAGAAGTATGTGAACTTTCCTGTCTCTAATATTTCTTCAGTGCAGATGCAACTTCTTCAACATCTTGTAATGCCAATAGATAAACTAGGACTTTAAAGTAACGTTCACTCAGTGAAAAAATCAAGATAAAAACTTTACTGATTGAATTCCATTCATGCATTGAAAAAAAATATCAGGATTAAAAATGTCATTTGTCAAAAGAAATAAGCCATAAGAAAAGTCAAATTTTTAAAATTTCCTTATTTTTTACTTTTAACTGGATATTCACTCTGACGCTGTCAGTTTATTTGTATTGTCTTTTCATCCCATATTGATGCTTGCAAAAATTAATCCCTCCTTCTGCTTACTAAAATCTGTATGTTACAGGTACGGTCCCCTAATTCCGACTATGATTATACAGGCATTAAAAGTATACTTGGATTCATGACAGATTCACGAAGGTTTAACGTGTCTGTAACAAGAGCAAAAGCTTTACTTATAGTTGTGGGAAATCCCGATGTTTTCATGAAGGTAAGTAACCCAATTAATACATTAATTTAAATATTTAATCAAACCTGTGACCTGACCTCAAAAATATGTCTTTGTAGTTTCATCAACTTAGCCGAGCCCACATTTTCTGAACTTACGGTTATCCTAATTGCATGACTTTATAAAACATCTTACATATACATGTATAATTATATGTACATAGTTATATAGGTATAGCATTTTCAATGTACAGAGTTGGAATGTTTTTCACTGACATTATAACCAATATTCAGCACTTGAATCTCAGCTCTCTATTTACTGTATTAAGTCTGTGTGGTAGTATTAGGCTACAGAACAGATTACTTACCAAATGAATGCATTTTCAGCTTGATGTCTTTTCTTTCAAGATTTCTTCTTATAACTGATATTTATCTTATAATTCGACTCCCACATTCTATTGCCAATTAAAATGTAACATACTCAAGCCGTGTTACAACTGGTGTGTAATATTGTGGCACCAGTTTGATTGACTGTAGTTAAATACTAAGTTACAATAACAGATAAAGCATAAAAAAATGTTTCCAGTTTGCACTAATCTGACCAACCCTATTTTTTCTGCCCACACAACTTTTTTCCAGCCCCATTCAATTTTTCTTGCCATTATTTTCATTTTCATATGAACTATATCAGTTTCCAAACTTGAAAAATATTATTTAAAAAAAAGGCTCAACTAACTAACTTTTAAATTTAATATTTTTGGAGGATGTCAGTGGAAACCAGGTGTTTTTATGCCTGATCAACCTTAACATAATTTTGTTTTCTTTCAGGACCAGACATGGAGGAGTTTTATTACTTACTGCCAGGAATTAGGTGTTTTTATTGATTATAATGAAGATGAAATATTTGATGTGAGCCACATAGAGTAACCCAAAAATCAGGCAAAAATGTGCAATTGTTTTTTGTCATTAACTTGATACAGGATAAAGGATGCTGCCGTGGTTACTACATTAATCATGGAATTACCCTGGTCCGTCTATTAAAACATGGACTCAAGATTCTCATAGAATTATAGTTTTGGCAGAATAGCTAGTACATTTGACAGTGATTATCAAGTTTAGCAAGTGGTTGCAATTACTTACAATTTACATTCAACTCTCATAACAAGGACATTTGTTACAACTTCACTCAAAAAAGGGTGGGAACAGATTTCAGCCGTCCATTTTCATTCCATGCAGGCCCAGACACTTAAGTTATAATTTTGGAACCCATATTATCCTTTATACTTGATAATCATTACATCCTCCTGGTTTCCAGCTTATCAAATAGTTTGCTTTGAACAGTTTCCCAGTTTTGTTTTTATTTTTGGTATATATTACTTGTTGTATGATTAAAATAATGAGTACAGTAAAACTTCGTTATTACGAGCATCGATATCACGAGCTCTAGGCTTATCTCGAGGAGATCTTGAAGTCCCGTCATTTTTTGTTCTTAGTTGTATATAAATTTCCATGTTTATTACGAGCATCGTTATCTCGTTATCTCGAGCACAAATCATGGTCCCTTGACTTATTTTTAAGCGTTAATTACCTCGATTACCTCGAGGGGTGTCATTTTGGATATCGTTCGCACCTGCGCGCCGGCGATCGCCGTGTTTTCTACACATCGTTAAAGTTACGCAACAAAAGAGCAAATCTTAATCGAGTACTTTGTTTTTCACACGTCGTTAAAGCTAAACAATAAAATAACGAATCTTAATCGGGTACTTTGTATTTCACATGTTGTGACATAAAATGACAATGAAACATGTACATGTATTTGTTTGTTGTAAGTTTGCAGTAAATTTTTAAGATCAAAGACTATATATAAGTATATAAAAGTTAATAATTATTGAGAATTTAATCACGAGACTTTAATTATGAGAACTTAATGACAAGTTTGAGAAGCAGATACTAATAAAATCAGAGACAATTCTTTTATTACGAGGAACTTGAAGCAAACTTCAATGAGGGACTTTTTTAGAAGTGACAACTAAAGTGAGAAAGTGTATTATAAACATTACCATAGTGACGTAAAAACTGCTTATGAAATGTACATGTATTGGTGAATTACTTTTACGATGATTGCTGTTATCATGTATGCTATCATGCAAATAATAAAGTGCTACAGACGTACATAGCACATGTATTTTTCACGATGTGTCACTATGACGTTTCACCGCATGTCAGTGACACGATATTCGGACATGACATCGTACAATTGAAAACACGAAAAAATCATGGATAAAGTACTTAGAAAAAATGATCAATATATATTTCAGCAATCAACTATCATGTTTATTCACCTCAGACATCATAGAGAACAATTTACGTAAGCATTTCGTATTATTATCGTAAACACGCCCATTTATGTGCATGATGCACAGTTTATTTTCAGTCAACAAACAAAAACCTCGTTATTACGAGCACTCGGTTTATCTCGAGCATTTCGTCTGGTCCGATGACTCCTCGAGATAACGAAGTTTTACTGTATATTCATAAATGAGTTCATAGGAAAGGTAATAAAATTCAAAAAATTATAATGACAATTTTGTTGGGAACAAAATAATGTGGTTGTTACAAGAATTGACTGTTGCAATGTAAAAAAATTGAAATCTTCTGAGTCGAAGTTTACAAGGAACCAGAGATAACATCTTGAGAAGAGCACACACTCCAAACTTGCCTTAGTTGTTTTGTTATGTTTTTTTCATTCATGTTTTATTTAAAATATTTACATTTATTGTCTTAAAATTATTTGTAATTTTGCAAAATGAAAATGAATATTACACAGTTTCTTGAAAAATTATAATGAATCAATTGTTGATTAAATAAACATCATGAACAGTTGTACAGCATCAATGTGAACGAGGTGCATCTGTTTGGGAATATAGCAAGAAACAAAATACAATAAGTTTCAACAAAAAAAGGATATTTTTATGCATTTGTACTTGATATCCTTGTGATAAAAACAGTTTTTAAAATTCTGAAAATCTACAACTGTTTCATTAACAAGATTTTTTCCTTTCTTATTGGGCAACTTGCATGCTAAGAGACTAAATGATATCAATTTTAATTAGTCTTAATATAAAAGTGTTACAGTAATAACAAAGTTTTCAACACAATTCACATCACTATCATTGTTGGTTCAATTACATCACCCACAGACGTATTACTCTCAATTAAATTACTGACAGAGTTCACAGCAGTCTCACTTTCAGTTGTTACTTTGGTTTCAAGGTTTGCTGTCATCACATTAACATTTTCCTTTGTTGTGGGCTCATCCACAATCACTTCTCTTTTGTCAAATTCTAACAGAGCTGTAACAAAACGTTGATATATTTTATTTTTCAATGGTGACTCTGTTAAAAATATGATATCAGCCAATGACTGCTTAACAGTTTTAATCACACGTGTGTGAGGGCGTGACTTCATTATTTCAATAAGTTGGATGATAATTGTAGTAATTTTTGAAATGTGTAAATCAGTAGAGAAAAGCTGAGAGGCATATGGGGGAAGGGTAGACCAATTCTCCTAAAATGCTCATTGAACAAATGTTGAAGTTTAGTGATCTCCACTATAATCACTGATACTGGTATCTGTCCAATTATTACAAGCTTTCTGTGTGTATTCCATGCCACGACAGAATTTCTTTCCTTCTGATAAGTCACCAGTCTCACCTCTGACATACACTGAATGAATTTTTACACTGTGTGAAGCTATTGATTCATGTGAAGTGAAACAAGACAGAATTTATGCAAAACTTATATGGTTCAAAATGATGTTCAGAACATAAAATTGTATGCTTAAAGTAATGATGCTAGGTGTCTAGCCAAATGGAATACTCAGAAATGGATGTTATCACTTTGTGAAAAAAACATGAAGAATATACAATAAAACCCTGCCTAGCACCAACTTTTTGATACTCAATTTTTGATAATGAGGCCATCTGGATAGTAAGACAGATTTTTTCAAAGGCCAAAGGTGGTCTTGATATCAAGGTTTGGTTGGATGTATGAAATACTATAAAATTATCAAAAAATTCATAGTAACATGAAATATTCCATACAAACCTATGGGATATTCTGACCAATGAGTATGAAGCACTACATATACTATAGGATTTTCTACAATATGTTTGTTCTCTAGGTTTTCAGTGATCGATTTACTAATATCAAGTCTGTAATAACTGAAATGAAAATATAAAATTTCATACAACAGTAAAACTATGTATTTTCAGTTTTCATTAAATACTTTCATTTATATTTCAACTTGATTATGAGACCACTTCAATATAAAACTGAATTTTTGGGGTCCAAAAGGTCTATCTTACATTTGTAGTTCCAATTATTCATCTATTGATAACCAAAAATCATGACAAAGAAAGAAAGCCATGTTACCTTGTCTTTGAAGATTCCATATTGTCTTGTTTTAGGAAGACACCCAGACTCTCAGCATCAACACAGGTGTAACATTTTAATCTATGTCTTATCAAGGGATCTGTATCCTTCCCTATGTGTCTGTCAAGTATACAACCTAGGATATCATCCTCATTCACCCTGAAATAACAATACAGCCATCCCAGTCATATTTACATGATTTCAATCCAAAAGATGAGGTTACCCAACCTGCACCCAACCTTTTCAATGCCTGAATCTTAGGCTGCTTTCATTGCCACAGTGAATGTACAAATATTTTTTATTTCATCTTAAATGATTAAGAGCAAACATAATTAGCCATAGTGGAATACAGCCCCAGTGGCAGACCTGCATGCTTTGACTTAGCCTATACATTAAATATTACAGTAAATGTGTTTATTTGATGTACACAAACCATACCGTTTATCTGTAACTGTATAATCTGCCTGAGGAAATACCCACTCAATCTGCCATAATATTTTTTTCAATCTGTAAAAAACAAAGAATACAGAAAGTGACAACTAAAAATATTTATCAGATTAGCATCAGAAATTCATGAAATCCAGCCCAGCACATATTTACTCATATTGTGGACAACAAAACTAAATAAAGGCTAATTGTGCCTGCTTCTTAATTAATTTCTGTATTAGTCTTTTTTTACTTAAGATTCATGAAGTTAATTTCTTACAGAATTTTTTAAATAAATTTCATCAGACCAGAATGATTTTCTCGAGGGTGAAATTTGGAAGTTTTCAAAAAAACGGAAATCGTAACCTCCGTGCCAGAAACAATAAAACCAGTAGAGTTTGGACCTGGGAAAAACCAGAGCTCCCGGAAAATTCCGGAAATCTTTTAGCCATACTTTCTACATGGTAGTGATATGGATTTAGAAATATTTTTTTCCATGGCTTAAACAACATATGACTAATATAAGATTTCTAAAAAAAGTAAAAAACAAAAATCAGAAATCAAGTTTACCTATGCTGGTATATGGTGGAGTTATTTTTTCGACGTGACATCGGGTATGGCATCAATCTTAGCTTAACCTTTCTTTTATTTGCTTGCTTTTCTAAATCTTTCAACTGAAAAGAAAACTAGAACTATCACTGAGATGATAGAATAGGGGCCAACCATTTTTTTTCACAAATCTGATAGAACACTATCTAAAAATGCTAAAAACCAAGTTTTGTAATAATCCATCCATAGAAACATGAGAAAGTCATTTTAAGGTATTTCTATTTTTAGCTCTAGTGGCCCCTAAAAGGGGCCAACCATATTTATTCGAGCAAACTTGAGAAAGGACCATCTAAGAATGCTACAGACCAAGTTTCGTGATAATCCATCCATTGGTTCATGAGGAGATGATTAAAGGTTTTTTCTATTTTTAGCTCTAGCGGCCCCTAAAAGGGGCCAACCATTTTTATTTGAGCAAGTCTGATAAAAGTCCATACATGGATGCTACAGATCAAGTTTGGTGATGATCCATCCATTGGTTCATGAGAAGAAGATGATTAAAGGTTTTTCTATTTTTAGCTCTAGTGCCCCCAAAAAGGGGCCAACTGGTATAATATGAGCAAATTGCAGTTAGAACGTCAAAAGGCTCCTGTGTAGCAAATTTGAAGTAATTCCGACGGGTAGTTTCTGTAGAGAAGACTATTGTTGACGCCAGACGCCGAAGCATCCACCTACCCATCCTAATAGCTCACCCTGAACCTTCGGTTCTGGTGAGCTAATAAACAAGAGGGCCATGATGGCCCTGCATCGCTCGCCAGAATAAATATTAATTAACTTGTTACTAAAAAGGAAATAAAAGTACACTTGTGGGCAAATAATGGGGAACAATAATAAACTCGATAAAGGACTATCAAAGGATACTAAAAAGGAATATTCATGATGACTGAAGGATGCCTTAGACCACACTTGGTGATGATCCAACCACTGGTTCATGAAAAGAAGTCATTTTAAGGTATTTCTATTTTTAGCTCTAGCAGCCCCTAATTGGGGCCAACCATTTTTATTCAGCAAATCTGATAGAACACTATCTAAACATGCTAAAAAACCAAGCTTGGTAATAATCCATCGATAGAATCATGAGAAAATGTCATTTTAAGGTATTTCTATTTTTAGCTCTAGCGGCCGCTAAAAAGGGCTAACCATTTTTGTTGAGCAAATCTGATATAAGTCCATATAAGGATGCAACAGACCAAATTTGGTGATGATCGATCAATTGGTTCATGAGAAGATGTTTAAAGGGTTTTTTTTTATTTTTAGCTCTAGTGACCCTTAAAAGGGGCCAACTGGTATAATATGGGCAAAATGCAGTCAAAAGGCTTCTGCACAGCAAATTTGAAGTAAATGCCTAATGTCTAATATACAGGTAAAGTTTTATAAACATTCAAAGAGTCATTTAGGAAAAGAAGCGCATACATCATTTTGTCTATAAACAAATAAACGAGAGGGCCACGATGGCCATGCATCGCTCACCAGAATAAATGTAAATTAACTTGTTACTAAAAAGGTAATGAAGGTACACTTCTGGGCAGATAATGGGGAACAATAATAAACTCGATAAAGGACCATCAAAGGATACTACAAAGGAATATTCGTGATGACTGAAGAATGCCAAAGACCAAATTTGGTGATGATCCAACCATTGGTTCATGAAAACAAGTCATTTTAAGGTATTTCTATTTTTAGTCTGGTGGCACCAAAAAGGGGCCAACCAATTTATTCAAGCAAACTTGAAAGAGGACCATCAAAGAATGCAAAAAAACAAGTGTAGTGATGAAACATCCATTGGTTCATGCAAAGAAGACATTCGAAGGTATTTCTATTTTTAGCTCTAGCAGCCACTAAAAGAGGCTGACCAAATTTTTTTTGCAAACTTAACAGATGACCATCTAAGGATGCTACAAACCAAGTTTAGGGATAATCCATCCATTGGTTCATGAGAAGAAGACGTTTAAAGGTATTTCTATTTTTAGCACTAGCTGCCCTTAATCGGAACCAACTGGTTTAATACGAGCAAATCGCATTAGAACGTCAAAAGGCTTCTACACTGTAAATTTGAAGTAAATCTGGATAGGTAGTTTCTGAGGAGAAGACCGCTGTTGATGCCAGACGGCGGAGCATCCACCCACCCATTCCTAATAGTTCACCCTGAACCTTCGGTTCTAGTGAGCTAAAACACAAGAAATTTAGTAAACTAGCACGCATACATACAAAATTTGGTACATTGTGTTTTCTTTTCAAATTATCCCTTGAATAGTTGTTATTCTTTCTACCCCCATCTTCTAAAAATCTGTAATCTGAAGTGGTGTAATAAAATATAATCATAAAAATAACTGATGATGTGTATGGAAGATTACAAGAATACACCTGAACAGAACAATCTAGCTACGACAACACCATCAAACCACAGTTGATAGCAACTTATGGACAGACACCACATGTGAATAAAAGTAAACTCTTAAGCACATATTTTGTATCAAGTGAACTAAATAAATCTCTGAAAAGGGTCAAACTATAAGTAGCTTAAGTACAACATTTTTGCAGAATCAATCAAAGGATGTAAAAGGTTACAATTGGTTACATGCTATTTCAGTCTGTTCAGGCTCTCAAATGCCATGGATTCTATGAGTGATTTATAGTTAGAGGTCAAGAGAAATCAATCTGGAGAGTAATTGTGTCCCATTAGTTTTATTACCAGAAAAGTTTATAACCTTCGGAATTGTAGCAAACTTTTCATTGACAGGTATGTCTGTATACATAAACAAAT
The DNA here is from genome assembly GCA_008271625.1 of Lutraria rhynchaena. NCBI lineage: Eukaryota > Metazoa > Mollusca > Bivalvia > Venerida > Mactridae > Lutraria > Lutraria rhynchaena. The sequence continues at coordinate 231,630 of VIBL01000365.1, forward strand.
TCACATACCACTAAGTAGATCTAAATCTGTACACTGACTCAGCTTCACATATGAAGTTTTATCCCTCTGTCCATCACAGTCATTATCTGCTTTATGTTGGTTCACACATTTTAAACAACATGTTTCCATCGCACAACCAGGACACCTATACTTAGCAACAGCATCACCACAAACTTCACACCTTTAATAAAAAAAATGTATGAACATTGTAAATCACTAAGTTCATACATTCAAATATTACACTCCCATTTAAAAATGTCTTGTCACAAGATAGCCATACTTATTCAGCTTTCCAGTTGGCCGATTTCATAAATGAATTCAGTAACTTTTAGAACTTACTCAAATCAATAGAAATAACAATTACTCTTAATAACCATCCATAAATTCTCAGTATCTAATGCCAAACTTCAAATATTTGACTTAAGCTTTATCATAGTGAGTAGTGTACAAGCAGCCATATCGAACCATATGTTATACCATACAGTGACATTTCAAATTTTCAACTCTATACAAGAGCTGAGATAGATGTGCACTTCACAAATTAATATAAATTCCCTCTTCCCAACTGCACCCTAGATGGGTTAAATGCAGTGGATGGGAAGTTTTTGCCACGACATTGGTAGATATCTACCTTGGCACTGGCAGTTGTCTGCCATTAACTGGTGTCATTTTCCATGGAGATAAAGTGGAAAGAAACAAAACATTAGCGCACATTTCAGAAAAGGTATGTTGGAATATTTTTTGCTTGAATGGATAAATTTACTAACGTGTTTCCTATCAACGGAATGGTTCAAATTGTCCACAGATATTGTAGTTATTGTGCCCAACAGGTTTAAATTGGGGATTTCCCACACACAAATATGCAATTCTTTGTTCAACTGAGCAGGACAGGGCCAAAAAATAATGCCTCATCACAAACAGTCTGATTAGTTGGACTTGTCACAAGCAGGCTATTGGATCTAATACAACGAACGTCATAGCGTGCCATATTATCCAGAGGTAACAGCAAAAGCTGGGTCAACAAGTTAATAATTTTACAACTGATTATCAGCCGGTGGATGCGTCTAAAATATAGCAAATCTGAAATTTGGCATCTGCAGTGCTGATAAAACAAGATGCATTTTCATGATTTTGTAAATAATTTACTCAGTGGTGATAGAGTCAAATTCGAAAGCATTACTTGATACGCAGGTATAATAAACTTCATTAGATTTATATTTAATGAAATAAACTTTTGTATAAACCAAAATCAATATGGTATCATACTTCATAGCTCAGAAATTATTTATTTACAGTGTTTAATACCTAGGTCACCGAAAATTTGGTGTCGACAGAAATTAGCGAGGTCGTAGTTATTGACATGCAAAGATCTAATCTGAAGTTCAAAGCTCGAGTTCTTTTATTCGCTATGAAGAACTTTTAAGCGCAAAAAAACTTACGTTTTCATTCTCAGTATTTTGTTTTTAGTTGAACATGCTACTTCCGGTATATGTGCACGCACTAAACCGGTTCCCATTGACTCCAATTGTACTCTGCAAAATGGAACGGGGACCAGTTTAGACTCGGCCCACACATATTTCGAACGTACTAAAATATTCTGTTCAAGTACTAGATTATGCGTGTGTATGCCCGAATTTCATTGTAAAAGAGTTTTTTCTGGAATCTGTAATTAGTTTATTGCTTATTTTCAATATGACAACATTATTTGTGGCTTTTGTCTATTTCAAATAATTTAACCTTTAATAATATTTTCCCATTTTTTATTAATGTTGTCGAAATTATTATTTCATAAGGCAACCATTTTTTTTCTAAATTGATGCTGTGTATCAAATTTGATTTAAAAGTATTGAAATATGGCATTATTGATAAAACGAACCTATTTTAAGAACAATGCACTATGTGTAATTTAATTTAAGTCCAGATATATTACCAAACTGTTCAAAGATTTAATATTATGTTGTATTATTAAAAATGTGTTCGCTCCCATCCAAAAGCATAGTGGCATCGGCTGCAAAAAAAAAACGTTTTTAAACACCACGCGTATTGATACCTCGGACATTGGGGTTGTCATGACTTTGGTTTGATCATATTTCTACGCATAAGATAAAAATGTATGAGGATAAAGGACAGCCTTGTGTAACTCCTCGTTCTACAGTAAACATAAAAATGGAAATCGAATAATTGAATTATTTTCCAAACATTGTTGTACAAATACCTAATTTACCATTTATTTTATACATGTATACGGCCTACTTGCCTGTATTTCTAAAATGAATACTGACTGAGTAAAGATGAGAGCCACGGCCGTGGTCCAGTGGTTAGTGCGCTGGACTTGTGACCCGGAGATTGAATCCCGATCGCAGCAGGTCATACGCTTCTATGAAAATTTGACAAAAATGTTGATTTTCCTCTATATGTGGAGAAGTTGCCGGCTCCTTGTGGAAGGGTAAGTTAGTACTGGTTAGTATACAGTCCAGGAAAACTGGTTAGGTGAACCGGTCGCCGTATATGACTTAAAAATTGTTGAAAAAAGGCATTAAATCCAAGTGACCATAAGTCACATAAAACGAGAGAAAAGATGTGTGTGAGTGTATTCATATTATCGGTATTGTTGATTTTATTTTTCACTGATTGCCAGTTACATGTACTTATACTCTAGTTGGAAGAATTTTAAGTTATGCAAAACAAAGGGGTTTGTCAGGTATATCAAATATAACCCATACATAATTTCATGTATTATATTTTATATACGTGACAAACCCCTTTGATTCAGAATAGATGCGGATCATAGGTCAACGCTGCTGATAAATACAACTTGTGATTTGTGAATCACTGAGGTGATCAGTCATGTTTGGAGTTTCAAAAGTCAGGGTGATTATTGAAAGTGATGCCAGGTACATGATTTGTGATATTGCTAAAGCTGTTGGCATATTGTTATGCGGGTGCATTTCATTTTGAAGCATATTTTAGATGGATACCCCATATATTGACAAATGACCAAAAAAAAGGACACGAGTACAAACCGCTAAGCAATTGCTAAAAATGTAGTTGCCAAAAGGACCATGAGCACAAAGAAAGTCCTTTATTGCATATTCTTCTCTTGTGATGGTATAGCCGTACAAGTCCGGTGCCAAAGGGTCTAAGTGTTACAGGTCGGTATTACCGAGATGTGATACTTAAAAAGCTCAAGAAATTTTATCAGGAACGATGCCCTGTCAGGATTTAGGCATGTTTGTCTACTACATGATAATGCTCCATCACATACATCTGAGCTGTGAAGCAATTTTTTTGAAGTCGGAGAAGGTTACTGTCTTGCCACACCATACTCTCCGTTTTTTTCCTTTTTCCAAAACTTAAAAAGTTATTAGCTGGTCGTAGTTACAAGTCCCGACAGGCCCTTGGCTCAGCCATCAGAAATGGATTCAGAGATTAAAATTATGTATTTTAAATCGCGGAGAATACTTTTAAAGTATCATACAATAGACATTAGATATCGAACAACCCTCGCATATGCTGGCCCCAAGGAGCAAGGGGGCTAAAATTCCTTAAAACATAACATTCACAGAAATATAACAAGAAGACGATTGAAAATTATGTCTTTATTCACAATGTCTAATTTTTAATTATTCAAAACAGCAGATTTAAAAATCATTACAAGCCAAAACAATCAATGCATACATATAAATAACAATTGAAGTAAATACAATCAGAATGCCTACGTAACAAATTAATTACACTATCGTACTATAATATTAGAGATCCTATATAAATAACCACACTCATATTATAATACTAACATAAGCAAATAAAGCATATAGCTACATTTTATACTTTTTTACAAATAAAAACACAGTTGTACCTGTGCTAGCACACAACTGGCTCTAAAGACAAAGTGTAGGGTGTGAAACTTGATGTCATACATGGTAAAATTTTGTTTTATTACTATATTCTTCTAGCATCTCCTTTGTACCTTAACTGTCTAGCATTTTTTTAATGAAAAAAGTAGTTTTAATGCTTCATACACATATATTTAAGACACATGTCCAATATCTTTGCGTAATGATACTGCAAAAATTGTTCATGGCTCATTACCTTTTTGGAAGGGGGACAAAATAAGGTGCGTACACTTTGTGTTTTTTTTTCAAACATCTTCAATGCTAGGGTTATTAAAAAATATGTGCTAGAGAGCATTACAAGTTCTAATTAATGTATTTCAATATACAAATGAAATATGCATGGGTAAAAATTGAAAATTTAAAAAAAAAAAAAACGGAAATCTTAACCTCGTCAGTGCCGCTGAAACAATAAAAACCAGTAGGGTTTGGATCTGGGAAAAGGCGGAGATTCCGAAAAACTGCAGAAAACTTTGAACCATGCATATGCGATAGCATTACTGTTGGAGGAAATTAATTATGAACAATATTTATACATCGGAACTAATTATTAAATTATTACAAACATGATTTCAGTAAAGTCTAGCAATCCTAACATCAATAGAAAATAAATCATTTACTTTTCTAATTATCCATTACAGAAGACAATAATATCATGAAAAGGCAAGCTATTTAAAATTTTTAGTATGCAGTCATACAGCTACCTCATCAAAAATCCCCAAGACTTAAATTTTTTTTTAAGATTTTGTCAAAAATAATTTTCATTCTTCATTCCTGCTCTTCATCTTCAGTACAATCATATAATGTTAATAAAAAATGCCAATCTACCAACCTACACACTGTAAATAGTTGCACAACAACATTTTTTTTAAGGAAAGCCTCATCAATACCATTTTCTATGAATATTTTATGGCAATAATATTCTTTAAAAGTATTTTTTAACATTAACGCAATTTGACTAGCAGACACACAATGACATGTACTGATTAACATAAGGCCAAAAAAGGTAATGGTCATGTCTCAGGTTATTTGACCCAAAAAAGGATGGGTAGGTTGCAAACCTTATTTTCTGAGCATAGCTTTTGTACTTTGAAGGTACAATTTGTCCCTATATAGTTTCATACTTTGGACTTAGCTATAAGAAATTTAAGGGTTGGCACCAAAAAAATACTGTCGATCTAGTAACCGGAAACATGACTATTTTTTTCTTGCTTTATTGTCAAAAAACATATTAAATCACGAAGTGGTCAAAACATATTATGAGAAATCCATGTTCCATAATACATGTACTAAACGTGGATATACTTTGTTAAACTAACAAAAAACTAGTCTCTCCATCAATTTAGTGAAAAAAATGCTAAGGAACTGGGATTTTGAGCAATATGACATGAATATCTGGGAGCTACTTGACCTAGAATATTTGCAACAAAGGCCAAGGTCAAATGTTTAGGAATGGAGAATAAGTTAAAGGAGAGACAAAATCACCAGATTTACAGACTTGGACAAAGCTACCTTTTTCTTCCAATTGTACTTTTCACAATGTTTTTTTAACATAACTAACCAAACTTTAACATAAAAAAGTAAAATAGCTCCGTTAAAATAATACATGAAAGAAAAAGCTACCAAAATTGAAAGTAACTCAATAACAAAATCGTACGCAAAATAATTTCAAGATTTTGTGCGAAACACTTCAGGATTTGAAGTCCATAAAATCCGACAAATTGCTCACAAGAATTGTGCTAATTAATTTTTTTTATCAAAAATGTGATAAAATAGAAAAAATTACACAGTGTGTACATATTTGATGTGACAGTTAGAAATAGTGTATACTATTTATACCAAGGGTGGATCAAGAGGGGAGGGGCAAAATGGTAAAATATCTGTGCCCATTACATTATATATTAAAGCAGTGAGTAAAAATATTGCTAATGAATTAACAAGAAATCCTCTAGAATCCAGCATTTAGGTTCACTTATTTCTTCCCTTTGAAATAAAAAAGTTATGAACCAGATCCCCAGGGATATGCCCCCCCCCCCACAAAACCACATATACATCCTAGCATTCACTATCTAATAAAACAGTACAAGTCCAAAGTTTTTGCCAAAAAGTGTGAAATCTGCTAATGTCACAAAACTTCAATGATTTTAAAATCTTCGATTCATTCATTTTTAAGTGTTTTCATTATCAATTTCAAGCAATTGGCTTCATTTTATTTGCGAAACAACAGGCACTTTTTTCATTTTGTTTAAAAAAGCAGGTTTCTGTTTCCAGCTCTGAAAAAAAATAGGGTTGGTAGGTAGGGATTTATTTTTTTTTTTTTTAAATTTTTTATTCCAGAATATGATTGACATTGTTTTGTTTTGCAAAACTATAATTTGACCAAAAATATCATAGGGTTGGTGGCAAATAAATAGGGTCCTTTGGGGTAGCAGAAACAAGCTAATTTTTTAGGCCTAATAATAAATAAAGTCACACAGATACACTGGTATAAAAGAATACATCCCAACCTAGCATGATTATAGAGAAGAATAATAACACTTAAGATCTCCTTTAGGACAAAAATATGGTAAAACCTCAAACAGCAACCACCTCTACCTTATGACTACCATGCTACAATGACTACCACTTTTCCGAACAGCTTTCAATAATTCCCCAATGATTCAACTTGATAATGAGACCACCTGATTATTACGTCTGAGTTCTGGTTCAGAAGGTGGTCTCATTATTGAGGTTTTACTGAAGAAGAAATACAGGAAAATGAATCTGAAAATAAGTAGCCTTTATAATGAGGAGGTTTTAATATTTAGAGGTCTCAAAATGAGGTTTTAATGTAATTAACATAAGATCAGTATTTAGGGCATGTTTTTTTTAAAAAACTCATTCTTGCATAAAAGTCATTAAGATAGCACTATTAAAACTTAAAGAATATTTTATTCACTAATTTCAGACCACATTTGATCAAGTAGACTGCATCCTAGTGCACAGATAAGTATTTGCAAGAGTCAAGTCAAAAAGTAAGCAAAGCCAATTAACATGAATTTATCCTGAATAAGGCAAAGTACATAACAAGACTAAGAAATAGACTAAATACTGTTTTCAACATACAAGGCCATACAAAAAATATTACAGTTTCATCATAGGTATTTAGTAGATTACACACAGGCCATACAAAAAAAATATTAGTTTCATCAAGTTCTAAGTGGATTTTGCATGCCTTCGATAATTTTAAAGAAAATAATTTGTATCTAAGAAAATAACAAATAATTTATGACTGAAGAATATGATACAAGCCATTTAAATATCTTATTTCAAGCCAATATTTATTTCATTTAGTCTAAATAAACAATTCTAAAATTAGCAGCACCTTATTTACATTTGACTACATATTCGACCAAACTTTGGATTACATAAATGAATAAATACAATAATAATATAACCAGAAATTCACATCCCACATTCATTACATTTAAATCTTTAATACCAAAAAATATCCTAATAAAAGCCCCATCCATAATTAATGCCCCACCTTATCTGAGAAAAAACCCCACAAAATAGTGATAAATGCTTCAAAAACTCATCCAATGATATGCAATACATCCAAAAATTGTTTTTAAGGAAATCTAACAAATTCTATTTTGCAAAATGCCTTAAGGGGTCATTATTAAGAAACATTTGATACCAGAAAATAATCAGAAAATAAGTCTCAGTTCTTAACCTTGGCACATCCATCTTTATCAGTATGGTGTAACTTCTGAATACTGAAGCCTCAGGAAACAGGAAACTTCTGAAAACCTAACAAGTTTCTCTGTCCAAAAGTTGTCTGAACTTTTCTACCAGTCCTGTGGTTGTGCAAACTAATCTGCCTTAAATAATTTCAATAGTAACATTTTGACAAAATAACAAACAATCTAAACTAAGTTTGATGCATTTTTTACCAGTTCTTGAGCTGTTTTTACTATTATTAAGCTAAAACAAATTCTTGTAAAATTACAGTCTCAGCTAATGTAACATTCTGATGTTTAATTATTTTTCTGGTATGTAAAATAATCATATGACATGAATACAATCAAACAAATGATTTTAATGAACAAACGCCACCACTGGAAAAACAAAAATATGGTCTTTTTGACCTTAGTACACAGTTGACCTCAATGCACAGTAGACCTTTGTGCACAGTTGATCTTTATACACAGTTGACCTCTATACACAGTTCACTCCTCAGCATAGTAGGTCTGTATACACAGTTGTTCTTTACACCAAGGTATACCTTGTGTAATATATGAATAAACATGAAGAGGGGACATTGTTCAATAGTAGCCTTTGTTCACTGGTGATCTTTATCTCAGAATTGACTTCATTGACTTTCAAGCCGACAACTAGAAATAAGCCAACAGAGGCTAATGACTCCATATAAACATCTTCATATACAAACAAGAAATTGATACACCATTCATTTCTATATCCTCAATTGTCATAGACTATAGCTCTAGCTATGGCCCAAGACACAAGGTTATAAAACTTGAGATCAATCACAGTTTACATCTCAATCTGAATAAAACTGATCTCTCATATACTTTCTCTAAATGCATGTTTATGCTTTGATTTATTAACTTGCCTGAAGAGTTTCAGAAGTTTACATAACTGCATACTTGAGTGTAAACATACATTGAGATTTGAACTGGTGGACCTATCGCAAGTATAACAACCCAAGACTCTGTACAGTGGAATATCTCCAGTCCGGCCTTTCCTGGACCAGAGAATGGTCTGGATTAGAAGTGTTTCCTGGTTATTGTTTTGACTAAAAAGTTTTTTTTTATAAAAAATTATTGTATTAAAATGGTACAAAAATTTGTTTGGATTGATTTTATTTCTGAATTAGAGGGGTCAGTATAAGAGATGTTTATATTAAAGGGGTCAGTATAAGAGACATTCATATTAGAGGGGTCAGTGTAAGAGACGTTTACATTAGAGGGGCCAGTATAAGAGATGTTCATATTAGAGGGGTCAGTATAAGAAATGTTTATATTAGAGGGGTCAGTATAAGAGATTTTCATATTAGAAGGGTAAGTATAAGAGACATTCATATTAGAGGGGCCAGTATAAGAGATGTTCATATTAAAGGTGCCAGTGAAAGAGACATTCATATTAGAGGGGTCAGTATAAGAGACATTCATTTTAGAGGGGCCAGTATAAGAAATGTTCATATTAGAGGGACCAGTATAAGAGATATTCATATTAGAGGTGCCAGTGAAAAAGACATTCATATTAGAGGGGTCAGTATAAGAGATTTTCATATCAGAGGGGTCAGTATAAGAGACATTCATATTAGAGGGTCAGCACAAAAAGGGTCCAGATTAGAAGGTCAGCATGAAAAGGGTCCTGATTAGAGAGGTCGGCATGAAAAGGGTCCAGATTAGAAAGGTCAGCATTAGAGGGGTCCAGATTATTGGGACCAGCACTAGAGAGATTCTACTGTATTTATAACAAAAAGTGAGCTTATATTGAAACACAACCACAGTATCTTGAGAACACGAAGTATACATGTACCATTAATTTGTATTGCAACCATGCCCGTAAACATGTAGGAAAAAATGTTACAAGTAATCAGATGAGAATAAATTAAAATATATCATACATCAAAAACATGTACAAAAGCCAAAATGGTTCACACTTAAAATGTGTAAATTATGGTAATGATTAGTCACTCAAGAAATGAATACAGAAAATTTACAATTTTTATTATGTGATAAATTACTTTTTACACATACCTGTAGAATTCTAAAACATTTAAAAAATTCATCTTTGGTAAATATATGCTTTTAAAAACTATCAATATTGAATTTTTGAAAAAAAATGTGTATACCATTTAGAGGAACAGAACCAAAAAAGGGTCAAATTAAGGGTTTCATAAATAAGGCTGATATTTTATGAACATGAAAATGTAGCATAGCTTAAATGAATCACAATTATAGCATATTTATCTTGTTCTACCAACATCCAAGATTTCCCTACATGAATGTATACTGACATACATCTGTCTTGAATTTTTGAAAAAAAAATGTGTATACCATTTAGAGGAACAGAACCAAAAAAGGGTCAAATTAAGGGTTTCATAAATAAGGCTGATATTTTATGAACATGAAAATGTAGCATAGCTTAAATGAATCACAATTATAGCATATTTATCTTGTTCTACCAACATCCAAGATTTCCCTACATGAATGTATACTGACATACATCTGTCTTGTAAAAAAAAACACTATTAATATCTTTGATGTGTTTTTCAAATAATCACAATCAAATGAACCTTTTTTTAAAATATTGAACGAAAAATAAAAATCTATCATCTAGACCCTTTAATATATATGTTTTTGAAAAATTGCTTTTGATAATTATTCAACCAAATTAAACACCTGTGACTATATAGTAAAATATCAGACCAATTTCAGCATACAAAATTTAGTCAGTCACTACTATAAATATGTAATGTTAATAATCACAAATTATCATGAAAAAAGCAAAACAAATGATCACTTATATACCTTAAGATATCTTTAAAACATTGTCGTACTGAAGTATTCTATGTATATATATATATACTGTATAAAATGTAATTCAGTACCATAATTAAAGGGAGACAATTCCAGACTGACTTACGAAAAAATGTAAAACTGAAAACAAACATTTACTTGTAGGGCGCGCATGTGTGCGGGGTATTTTTATTCATATAATATGAATCTGAAAATATATTACGAACCAAATTAAGACTTATCTATAACATTATTCAATTCCTTGATGACCTGTTAAAGCTATTTATCGATATAGCAGAGGACCATACAGGCTTTTATTTGCTCATAAACCTTGTTTTATTCTTTATTGTAATTACTATCAATTAAAGTTTTCATATTTCAAAAAATCGATCAGAAATCTGAAGTCTGGTCCGTTTAAACACAGAAAACTTTTACACATGTGTGCACTCAACAGTAACTGCATAATAAATAGGAAAATATTTACAATAGTGTTGCAATGAACTTGTGAAGACTATTTGCAATTGTCTAAGCACTTGAATATGCATTGAACAAATATAATATTGAACTATAGAAAAAACACTGGAAGAATAAATACTTAACAGCACTTTATAACCATGCCAGGTCCATACATGTAGTACCAAATCTCTGGCATCTGATTTGCTGACATGAAAGAAATTAAAAACTTGGCCAATCAAATTGTTTGTGGCTATCAACAAAATGTTCCTGATTGGTAAATTTAAATAACCAATCATATCAAAGTTAACATATTCATCAACATCAAATACTGGTTTCTGATTGGCTGGCACTCTGTAAGTGACCAATTACAATGCATGTAGTAGTTTTTAACTTGCAACAATATTCATTACACAAGAAGCAATGCCCTTTAGTGCTTGGCCAAGCTATTCCACTAAACTATACACACTTTTGTCAGCTGATCCTTCAAAATCACAACTTTAATGTATGTGTTCTTCTAAATAATTTCATACTAATATAATTCACTACCAACTTCAGTTTACTGTATTCCTTGGCTCATGGTTTGATCTCCTTGGAGATGGACCATAATGCTTCTTCACCAAGATAGTCATTGAAATTATCAAACATGGCCACAATATCTTTTCTCTGCTTGATCTCGTAGTTGCTGTAATAAGAACACATGTATTTTAATACACATTTCAAAATGTAACTAGGCATCAATAGCTATTATCTGTGAGAGTTTGAAGAAAATACGTAAAAAATGAAGGAAGAACTGTCTGCACAAGAATTTGCTATAAAAATATAAAAAGGGCCAATAACTCAGTAAAAAAAGCAGCAATGTGAATTATCTCTCCTTTATGCAAAACTAGACGTCAATAGAGAGAGAGTTTGTACACAAAATATAAAGTATTTAACAGTTTTGAGGTAACTAGCCAGAGAAAACGTGGCTTTTGTCTGTGTAGAGTAAATACTTACCATTTTTTGTCCCTAAATCTTCGCATACTGTCTAAAATATTGAACTGCTGCCACCGTTTAGCAAAATTTATACTACCATCTGACAAGTAATCCTGGTTACCAACGTTGATGAACGTTAAATCCTGCAGAATCAGACCACTAAAATATGGAAAAAATATATTGTTATTTTAATTAGAGTTAAACCTCAAATAGCAACCACCTCAATATTACTACAACCTTATAATAATGACCACTTATTTTTGGATCAGTGTTCAATAACTCCCCTATAATTCAACTTGATAATGAGACCACTCATTATTATGACTGATTTTTCTGGTCCCAAATGTGGTCCCATTATTGAGGTTTTACTGCACAGAAAATTAATGAATTAATTTTGATAAATGTTACAGCAGTTATGTTGCTAAGTCAGGTTTTTTACTGTAATTTACTAGTATTGCAATTGGTCTGACCCAGATAATCCTTCCTAATTCTATTTCTAACAAAATATGACATTAAATGATAAAACCAATATTTGCACATGTAGCCATAAGCACAGTACAAATCAACTTTCATCCAGCAATAAACTACTACTACTACAAATCTTGACGGTTAACAACATTTCACTAAACGGCTTCTGTCTAATCACTAAGCTGTCTTTGAAACAACATGCTGCAATATTTTTAAGGAATTTACAACAAGAAAACAGCAAATCTGATGTGACAACAAGCAAGAGATAATTTCTTACATGTATGGTATACAGGGTGGATCAGTTTCCGCTAAAGCCTGCCTGTAAGCACGGAATGAACCAGAACTTTCTATCAGCAAACTGAACTCTTTTAATGCCTGAAAAACAACAATAATAAACTTTAAAATAAATCTAGTAGTATCATTAAAGCTTCAAGTTATATATACAGGAACAGAAATGATCAATATACTAGCACTTTAAAATCCTTGAATCCTAATATATGTATATATAATAATACCACCATTTGGACCCTAAGAGCAGTCTTAATATTGAGGTGGTCTGATTATTTAGTTCAAATATAGACGTAATATAGAAAACTATTCCAAAATTGAGTGGTCATTATATTAATGTGGTCGTAAACTGAGTTTTAACAGTATCTGTTTATTGGATCCAGAAATGATGAACAAAATTCAAAACCTGTTTCTTATATACTGCACATAAAGAAACATTTTACCCTGGTTTCAGGTGCAAAGACGCCTATATCTACCAGGTTACCAGCTATTAACTTTTTACTAAAAAGGTAATAAAGGTACACTTGTGGGTAAATAATGGGGAACAATAATAAACTTGATAAAGGACCATCAAAGGATACTACAAAAGAATATTCGTGATGACTGAAGGATGCCACAGACCAAATTTTGTGATGATCCAACCACTGGTTCATGAAAACAAGTCATTTTAAGGTATTTCTATGTTTACTTCTAGCGGCCCCTAATTGGGGCCAACCATTTTTATTTGAGCAAATCTGATAGAACACTATCTAAAGATGCTAAAAACCAAGTTTGGTAATAATTCATCCATAGAATCATGAGAAAAAGTCATTTTAAGGTATTTCTATTTTTACCTCTAGTGGCCCCTAAAAGGGGCCGACCAAATTTATTTGAGCAAACCTGAGAGAGGACCATCTAAGGATGCTACAAACCAAGTTTGGTGATGATCCATCCATTGAACCTTCAGTTCTGGTTAGCTAAAAATCATTGATTTCTTTTAAAGCTGAATTAATGTAAACAGTACAGATTTATGTTTAAACATTATAAAAAAACCTGTACATCAGATATATGATGCAATGTGTACAACTTACATCAACATGTTGTTTTGGCCAATCCAATCTATTGATAGGAGCAGAATCAAGGGCAGATAATAAAGCCAAGTAAGAATTAAAGTTGTTCATCTTTCTTAAATGCTGGAATAAACAAAAATGTATGATTATATTCATTTATCTTTATATATTTCTCCAAATCAACACCCTTTTGGAGAAGCTGATGTTGCTGATGAGAGGTTGTTGCTTTAGAGAGGTTCCATTAATAGTTAAATTGTAAAGTGCGAAAAAATCATGCTGCTGTTGAAGGGAGATTTTGTTGAAGGGAAGTTTTGCTCATGAGAGGGCAGCTCTAGAGAATTTAGGCATTAGGTAAAGTGATTGTATAAACATAGGTAAAATTTAACCACAGGGTTAGATTTGTATTTAAATTAAGTTTTGGGTTAAAATTGGGTTAACATTGCGTAAAGTGATTGTATAAACATTGGTTGAATTTATCAATAAATAATTTCAGATTAAATTTAAACCAAGAATCAAATATTGGTTAAGAAGTTATCAAGATTCTCAGTCTATCCGTTTCGCTGGTCAGAATTGTGAAGGCCATCTTGTATTTGGTACAACAAGGACAACCATCTTGTTTCTAGTTAACTTTTGGTTAAATTCTAAACCTGATCTCTAATTTAACTCAGTGTTTAAATTTGACTAATGCTTATGCAGTTGGTGCAGTTGATAGGTATCCTAATTGATAGGTATTGAGATAAAATGTTCAAAATTAAGTTTAGATAGTTGCTTATCAAAAATACCAGACAAGAGAGTGTGAATAATTGCTAAAAAATAAATAAAACACCAACATTGTACCTTCATGATTTTTATAAACTTCACCATGTATCTTTCACGTTTATTCACTTCTTGTAACAATAAAATACGAGTCCGACACCAGTAGGACATCTTGTTGAAATGTTCCGTGAACTTTGTTAAGTTTGGACTCAGCTCCTCTGACTGTTCTTTGGCCCACAGTAAAACTTCTGGAATCTGAAGAAAAATGATGATTTTAGAAAAAAGTTGTGATTTCTTCTTATTATTTTGGTTTTATGTAGCAGCTACATCTGTATACATACATGCAAGACATTACCAAAAGTTATACATGCAAGATATTAGTTAATATAGAAGTTATACTTTGCAAAATGAGACATAACAGAAAAAAATTGAGCACTTATCTCAGACAGTGTTCTCAGCCATGTAAGTTATAAAACACAGTAAGGAGACAAGATGCTCCCCTCTCATTCCTCATTGGTCAATGAGTTTATGCACAGAAACAACCAGTCAATGACTTATGATTAAGTTGTTAAGCTCAGCCTATAATTATAATATTGCATTTTACCTCTATCTGTTGGAAGAGACCAGCATCAATCAACGTCATCTGCTCAGCAATCTCGTGCGATTTAAAATGTAATAATTCTGGTGGACTGAAATCCAGAATAGAAGAATTATATAATCAGTATGTTATGGTAATGGAAAATTGGGTAGATTTGTCATTTGGGTCTTTGCATGTAATTATCATATGACTGACATTGTATTGTTTAAGTAAATCCGATAATACATCCCACCTAGTGACCACTTCAATATAAAGACACTTTTATATCAGACAGGTTTTCCACATCTCTTCTATATTTACATTGATAATGGGATTACTTCCCTACAAAGACCATTTTACTTCGGTCCAAAAGGTGATCTTAGTACTGATGTTTTACCATGACATAACTACACGTGTATACAACTTTGTCTACGAGAAAACAATGTAGATAATTCAGCTTAAAAAAGGACCATTTAAACAATCCACATAACGATCAATTTATCCAAATATCTTCCATCATGTGGTGGAAGTGTTTAACACAAGGGGGGATAATCTAAGGAGGAACAAGAACCACAACTACATCTTATACCCACAATCAGCAAAACCAGTAAAGTACAGATTAGGAAAAGTTTGGTAGCTAATGCAAAAGAGAAATGAGAAATTTCAGTTCTAATAAGGGCATGATAATTTATTTACAATGTTTAACAAATCAACTTACTTCGCGGTCACAGATATAGAAGACAGTGGATAACTCTGAGCTCGTTGCTGTTGCTCTTTCTTTGCTTTGCATTTTTCTATCAATCTAGAACGTAGAATTCTTGCGAGATTAAGGTCACCTTGACATAACAACTCAAACACAAGATCCATCATGGTCTTCACAGTTTCTTCATCGAGTTCAACCAAACTGTAAAACAAATAATGCACAATGTATACTGAAACATGTAGAAGGCCAATAAGGGCCAAAAAATAAATACCTGGTTTCCACTAACACCCCCCAAAAGTCAGCAAGTCTTTTTCTTTAAAAAATTATTTTTCAAAATAAATTTATTTAATTTGGAAAGACAGTAGAATTTCGAAATCATAAGAATCGATATCACGAGCACTAGACTTATCTCAAGGAGATCTTGAAGTCATTTTCTGTTTTTAGTTGCAGATAATTTTCAATGCTTATCTCGAGCACAAATCATGGTCCCTTGAGTTATTTTTAAGTGTTAATTACCTTACTCATCTTGAGGGGTGTCATTTTGGATATCATTCACACCTGCGCGTCAAGCGATCACCGTGTTTTCTACACATCGTTAAAGTTAGACAATAAAAGAGCAAATCTTAATCGAATACTTAGTTTTCACATGTCGTTAAAGCTACACAATAAAAGAACAAATCTTTATCGTGTACTTTGTATTTCACATGTTGTGACTTAAAATGACAATCAAACATGTATTTGCTTTTTGCAAATTAGCAGTGAAATTTTAAGAATGAAGACTAATGTTTTAAAAGTTAGTAATGATTGACTCTGCAAATGATATGACTTGTGTATTTGTGCTTTTTTATTTCTGCTTTTTATGATACGTTATCATGCAAATAATAAAGTTTGAATGTCATTAATTGTTATTCGTTTCTTTTTTGCTACATACATAACATATGTAACTTTCACAATTTGTCACTATGACGTTACAACACATGTCAGTAACACGATTTTCGGACATGACATTGTACAGTTGAAAACACGAACACATTCATGGGTAAAGAACTTATCTAAACAATCAACACATATGTTAACAATCAACAAATATATATATTCATCTTAGACATCGTTAAGTACAATTTAGAAATAAGCACTTCATGTTATTATTGTAAATATGACCATTTACGGGAATTGTGCACAGTTTATTTTTCAGTCAACAAACAAAAACCTCGATATTACAAGCACCTGGTTTATGTCGAGCATTTCGTCTGTTTCGTTGACTCCTCAAGATAACAAAGTTTTACTGTATAGCTCACATGAAAATATAAGCAATGCCTACCTACATACTGTTAAAAGTTTGGGATGCATAACTAAAAACCGCCATTTTTTAAGGGATGCCTGAATGCTAGAAAATTATTTTTCTACAGGTACAAATATCATGGATAATGTTCTCTATCTATCAATTTTGCTATTTGTCTTTATCATACATACCTCATAAGATCAATGACTCTGATCAGTAGAAACAATGCATTCTTGGCTGACTTTTTACGAGGTATGTCAGGCGAATACTGAAACTTATTGAATCTATACAACAACTTGTCAATCAAGTCTTTCGATGTGATGTAGGTTCTGTATGTCGTCAAAAAAGCTTCTTGATACATAAATTCTGAAATAGATGTGATCAATCCTGCAAATTTTGATTTATTATCACCATGGAAACTGTACAATTACTTATTTTTACCATTTAAACCAGAGATCCCATGTCACATAAATAAGTGAATATTATTGAAGGATTACACATTTAAAATAATGCAGGAATTATATTAACATGGCAACATAATTCATTACTATGGCAACATAACAATAGTGCATTATGGTCTTTCTAAGGTAAGGTTAAAAAAGCAAAAAAATCCAGTTTAAAAATAAATCCATTCTTTTTATTTTTAACTCAAAAGTTTGATTGTGCTTCAGAATCATCGTGGACGTAAAAAAAGGTTCACAGTCTGTAAGAATTCTAAACTATAATACAAAATCATTATCTATGATACCATAAAGTTCAAAAGTAAGAAATAAAGACACTTTATAACATTTTAACCCGCATAAAGAATTTAAAGGAGGACAAAGACAAAGATGTAAAGAAAAGGTATACGTGATAAGAGCAGAAGTAAACGATAATTTAAATAATGTAAATATAAAATCTGCTAATGAACTTTGTCACAGTTACAAAATATTTCATTTTTTGAATACCTTTATTTAATACTATTTTGCTGTGTGAGGTTCAGATGCTACAAATATTAGCATGCCACCACAACATGTGTTTTGGGTTATAGTGGTCGAACACAACTAAATTTCAACCAAGGCAAAACTAGCATAAATTGTATTGTAGTTCTGAGTACAGCTGACTTGATATAAATTACAGACAAAATAATGCATACAAGATCAAAATTAAATGAAGGAATAATATTATCAGGCTATTAATCTACACACAAAATAAGAAAATAAGTGTTCACATACAAAACCACACATAACATTTGTCACACACTTTTAATGTAAAAATAATCTCGTTAATGAAATATGCTGAAATTATGTAAAAAATAGGACAAAGGGGGCAAATTCCACACAAAAAATCCACAAAAAATAATTGGAATTTTTCTCTAAAACAGATGTATAAAAAGTATCACTCAGTACTTCATTTGTAAAAATAACTATCAGAACAATACAGTTGAGTCTACAATACAAAGCATGCAGTAATATATAAACACAGCTTCCACTTCCCCTACAGCAATACATCACCACATCAACAACCATCAGTAAGAGCATAGCAACAATATTATGACCATCAAAGCAATTAAGGACAACAAGCACATGCTTCATGGTCCATTTATTCATCCTCTTTTTCACGGGGCTTATAGTCAAATCAACAGCCAGGCTCATATGGCAACTTTTCTAGCTGTAACAGTGGAGGAAAACCCAAACAAATGTCTGAGTAAAGCCACCAACATTCTGTTCATATTCAATTAACTTAGGTACAAACTTCATAGAATGTCATCATAGCCTCGGCATAAAATGAAAGGTTGGTGACTTTGGGTTGAATGTAGGACTCCTGGTCTCAAAGTTTGAATCCTAATCTGAGCAGGATTTTCTTCCATCTCATTTTTTCTCTGCGGTTTAACATCAGAGTAAAAGATAGGAACATTTGAAACTTTCCCAGACTTAACAGTGGAGCCATGATGCCAACAACTACACTTACAACAGCAACAACCACCTCAGATCACAAATCATATTAAAACACTAAAAACAATAGCAACATTAAAAATTAATAAAGCATTAATTCAAACATAACTATTCTATCACAAGACATTCACCATAAAATTATCAAGCATTACAAGGTAATCCTAACATTAGACAATGTATAAGAGGTAACATCACGAAGCCAATTTGAAAATTTTTTGCAATGCATTTTTCCAACATGAAGAGAAAAATTTAAACACTTTATTTGTATTTAAAATAAAAAAAAAATGATCTTGGATAAAAAGACGCCAATGTTTAAAAAATGTGAATATTTGAATGATAACCTTAAGCCTGCATTCAACTGATCAGTTTGAAATACAGTAAAACCTCAAATTTTCGACAACAGATTTTCTGAAAACCCGGCTTCAACATGTCAAAAGGTGCGAACAACAATTTATAAAACCTGGTTTTAACATGTCAAAAGGTGCGAACAACAATTTATAAAACCTGGTTTTAATGTGTCAAAAGGTACGAACAACAATTTATAAACCTGGTTTTAACATGTCAAAAGGTACGAACAACAATTTATAATAGCCTACTTAAAGGTATTGTTTATTTGTTTTATTGTTTGCAATTTTGGGAACATATTTATCCTATCATGATGTGAATTCAGTTAGATGATTCACCTCTATTTTTTGTTTTATTAATAAATTGCTTTAATGATATCGTAATTTGACTTTAATATGCAATTATTATCAAAGTATTCACTTAATTTTTTGGAGTTTGTTAAATTTTCACGAAATGCTAAAAAAAACAATACATAGGATCTCCCTTAATTGTTACATGATTAGGACGACAATGATATGAGTGTTCGTGACTATGTAATGGACTTTGACTGTATTTCAGTGTTCGTTTTTTTAATGAAAACATATGCTTACAATATTCTCATAACATGTGTACACAGTGTATTTCATTAAATGATCACATTTTATACACGTACATGTTCGTTATAATTCATTTTGGAGTGTTCTCCCTTTATTTTCATATAAAACAGTCTAGATTTCCATTACCCCAGATTATCTGAAACCCTGGATTATCCGAAATAATTTCGGTCCCGCCAATTTCTGATAGTCGAGGTTCTACTGTAGTAGCAAAAATGTAAATTCTGGATTACTCAAAATGAACAAAATGTCTCAGACAGGTTTGCAGAAATCAGGAATTTTTTATGTCTTAATATCTAAGTCATCAACTTTTGTAGCTAGAAATATGACCAAAAACACAGTTCCTTTACAAACAAAAAATGGCTTTTTTGGAAGTTTAAAAAGTGTCACTTTAGTTTGGATAGGTCAATGAAGCAGCAGTCAGTTAATATATATCAAACCTTGACTAATGGAAATATCAAATTTAATGGACAGACAATCAAACATTTTGAATTACAAAACAAATGAACAGCTTCAAAGTGACAGAATACTGTAAAACATCATATATGTGTGAGCTTTATTTCAAGATCTGTTTAAAAAGTTTCGATGCTTGAAATGAAATGTTCAAAATGTGAAATTTCAAATGAGAAAACAAACACTGTGTTTCATTCAGCTATCATATTATGTGGCAAAGGCAGTAAATTTGCATGATGAAAAATTCATGAATGACAGGAAAATAATTTTCTCATGGTTAGATGCTACTTTACAGAACTGATTGGATGTATGCCACTCCCAGTTTTGTAATGAAGGACAAAATATCAAATGTTAACAGGCATTCAAGAAGAGCAGAATAAACATTGACTAAACTCCAGGATAATGCGCCTCTTACCATTACATTAAATCATGGGTCAGCAAATTAATGAATAAAGCCAAGCCATGAGTGAGAGGTTTGTTTACCTCTCTTTACTGGTAAAAATCATCAGGACTGATAAAAATAAGCAATAAAAAATAAATAGATAGATAGAACATTTTTTTTCCGGCTAGTAAAAATAGGAATGTTCTCCACAAATAATACAAAGCCCCCACCTACTTTTCCAAACGCATAAATGTCATTTTTATATACATACCCCTCCTATTTTTCAAAATGCTTAGCATAAATGCATTTTATATAAGCCCCTCCTACTTATCCAAATGCTTGGAAGCTTTTTTATATAAGCCCCCTTCTACTTATCCAAATGCTTGGAAGCTTTTTTATATAAGCCCCTCCTACTTTTTCAACAAATCATGAAAACTAAACTAAAGAAAAGGTGGCACATGCATCTTGTATGAATAATACAGACATGTATATAAATACCACAAACTGCAAGACGTGCTAAGTGTATACATGGGTTAAATTCAAGTATTTCAACATGTTGAAATGTTTGATCAGACCGCAAGGTTAAAAATCCAAAGTTTGAAGACCAGTCTATGAATGCAGCCGTGTCATTGGATCAAATGTAAAATGACACTAAAAAGCAACCAATGAAAAGCTTTATTTCCAAGACTAGTCTCCCAGCTAAGATCTGATAACCTCATGATCTGAGTAGAAATCTTCACACGAAAAACTGACATGAAATAGTACGACAAAAAATTCATGAAATGACATGATTCAATGTGGTAAACAAATTAAGTCAATAAAGTTTTTGTCCAGATTAGACATTCAGAGCTATAATCATTACTAACATATTTGAGTGTTATTCAAGTAAGATAAAAAAATTCAGGATAAAATTTATGATAGAAATGCATTCAGAGGAATGATTTTATGAATATTAACTTATGACTGCAAGTTAATTAACTTAAGATAAATTTTTGTAAAACGATTCATTTCAGAATCTAAAACTTGCAGCTATGAATGCAGTAGTGAGAATAGATGATGAAGGCAAAACATATCCAAATGACAGTTTTCCTTAATTTTGATTTGAATTGAATTTTCAATAATCATATCATTTCATTCAGAAGTGCTATCTCTATGTATATGTGTACAATGCATGACAACCTGATACGCTAGATGGATAAAACCTGGGAACTTTGTTTTGTTGTACAATAGATGGCTTACCTTGTTGATTGGCTAAATCACTGTGTGACCCTTTATAACCAAAGAATGCAGTTTAACAACCAGTTAAAATATAATCACAATCAAAAAGTCCATTGGGAAATAAATATTGATAAATAATTCACAGACAAATATTAACAGTTAAAAGCACAGACATGGTAAAACTGGTATGAAGTTTTAATGCCCCTCCCTCCACTAAAAATATGTACGCTTTATAACTATTGACGGTAAGAAATTGGATAAAATATTCTGCAATTCAATTCTATCAATAATTCAATAATTATACATATCTACACCATTTTTAATTCTATCTTTAGTGATCAATATGACAACCAATCAGATATTACTTAATTAATATAGATGTACATGGTATATTGGTATATCAAAGTATAATTAAGCAATTATCAAAAAAAAAAAAACATATATATGAAAGTTACAAAAATATTTTCTATACAAGAATATCATATGGATTGTATAAGGGATATATATTGTAATAATATGCAAGTTTTCATTCTGGAAATTAAAGTCAAATACGGTATAACACACCAATTCACCGAAGTCCATGCCATTGTAATTAACATTCAAAACCCCCACATTTTTCTAAATTCAACCAAAATCATATCATCCTACCCCTTTGAAACATTAGTCCATAACATATCAGCACCAGTTACCCACAATGCAACATGATAAATTTTAATGCAGAATGATAAAAGAAATTTATTTGTAAAATAAATTAGCATACGGAATGAAGTCAAGTAAAAAACTGATGCAAACTTGAAAATGTTCATGAAATGATTTTAAAATTATCATCTAAAAAACATCAAATGGGATCAGCCTTCACAAAACAATACAGGCAATGAAAACAGTTGTTACAATATTAATGATCCAATAGGAGAGCAGGTAGATAAAGCATTTAAAATAACAACAGTTTTACAAGCATACAATCTACTATCAAATAAAATTATCTTGGAATTCTTTTCCATCTGAACAAATGCACCTTTCTTCAGATTATTACATAAAATAAAACAAAATCACATTATTCAGAACTCAAAGGAACAAAACTAGGGAAAAGGAGCCTTACCAGTTTTATTTGCAGCTGTTGCGTGTACAATAAGAGCATCAATGGAACCACCACGAATATCAGGCCCTTCTTCATTCTAAAAAGTGAAGGATTTTTATTTGAAAAGCAATTTTCTATACAATTAAACCTGCATATACAGAAATCAATGATAAACAACATCATGTGAATAACAATCACTCTTTGGCATAAATATACCTCAAAATAAAGGCTAGAATTTATTTTTTCAATTGAGTCCTTTAAATATGGATTTCACAATAATCACAATAATCATATTCACATTTTATGAACAATTTTGATTCTAATTTCAATGAAACTTTCATGCTAGGGCAGTTGACAAATCAATATGTATACTATAAACAGTAAAACATATCATAGTGAATTCCCGGGGACTTGATTATTGACTTCTAAGTATCTGTATTTCATTATAATGATTAACTGAAATTTGAAATCTTCTAACGAAAAAATGATAATTTCGCTGTATCTGAGTTCACTTTAATACTGTTTTACAGAATGTATTTAGTTATTCATGATGTACCATACCTCAGCAACAAGGAACAACATGCCAATCAAAGGCAATACCCCTGAGATACAAACCAAAGTTCATCTTTGTCAACAACTAAAAAGTGTGAACAAGTAACTGGTGTTGTCCGAACACATAATGTCCCCTACCTGCCTCTGCCTTGACTCAATATGGAAGTTATTCTGTATAACTGTCACTTATGTATTAAATACAACACCACCAAATAATCAATACAATGTTTTATTCACCCATCTTGAACAGTGAAAAAGTTATCACAGAATAAATACTTTTGTGGATATTTTACTATTTCTATTACCATGGAAACTACAATTTGACCCATGGGAGAAAACAAAATGATCTGCATAATCTTCACATTGCCACCTTTTCACATCCCAACTTTCATCACCCTAGTGTTTAGTTATTGAGTTACCGCAGGATCAATATATTCAGGCCACATTTTTATTAATTCTTTTACCATAGCAACCACAATTCTTTTGCCATGGAGAAAACAAAATGACCTGCACAATCTACACATTGCCACCTATTCACATACCAACTTTCATCAAGCTAGCTTGTTTAGTTATTGAGTTATTGCAGGACCTAACTTTGAGCGGACAGATGGACAGACGGACAGAGGGCAAACCTATAGTACCCTACATTGTTCACACTAATTCTAGGACAATGAGAAATAACTGAACAGAGAGATAAGTATATGCAGTAAATTATCAAAGATTTGCAGGTAGACACATGCCAGGCTGCATGGCTTCCACATATTCTGCCTTAAAAAGGGCTCCACTGAAGCAAATAACACAGCAAGATTGAACATATAATCAACAAAAGGTAATAAGAATATGGCCTTTATTCACAGGTGGCAATAAATTGGTGTTTGTATTTTGTTTCACAACAACTTCAGTTCAGATTTGAGAATTAGTGGCAGCATTTTGAAGTAGAGTTTACTGATGAAATAGCAAATGTACAAACTGTATTTTTGTAGACAAGTTGGTCAGACACATCAATGTCGTCAAGTGGATTCAGTTCAGCAAAGTCTGAATCAGCATCTTTGGCAATCTCTGCTTTTTCTACTGGTTTCTCTGGTTCTGTAGGTATAGGGCTCTCAGTAAACTGACCAGCAGGGGCTGAGGCCCTTTTCTGCTCCCTAAAATAAATTCATTACAGAATATTATAACTTTGACATCTTTGAGCCCATCCCTTGTTCTGAAAAAATTATTAGTAATATCAGATGACAATAGATGTACATACAGAATATCAGTACATTGTTAGGGAGGTTGACCAATTCAGCCCTAACATTTGCCCTATTCAGCCCTAACAAATACATCAACATTTGCCCTATTCAACCCTAACAAATAAATCAACATTTGACCTATTCAGCCCTAACAAATAAATCAACATTTGACCTATTCAGCCCTAACAAATAAATCAACATTTGACCTATTCAGCCCAAACAAATACATCAACATTTGACCTATTCAGCCCTAACAAATAAATCAACATTTGACCTATTCAACCCTAACAAATAAATCAACATTTGACCTATTCAGCCCTAACAAATAAATCAACATATGTACTTATTGTATTTTCATAAGAGAACAATTCACATACATAGTGATCTTTAAAAACTGATATGTTTAGATTAACAAAATATTATAAATATAGCTGAGTTATTTTCTGTAAGTTCAATTAATTTGAAAAAATCTTTGAGTAGTTTTAATAAATGCCTCTATAAAGGTGTGCTAAGACAGGTAAATATTTAGTAAGAAATATTTAGATGGAAAATAGGATACTGTAACACTTTGCTAGAAAAGTCAAATATTTAAATCCAATTATTTATTATTCTAAATATTTATCTTTAGTAAAATTACACCAAACAACCACTTCAGTATTAAGACCACCTCATTATAACAACCACTTATATTCAGACTGGTGTTCAATATTTCAACTTGATAATGAGACCATCTTAATATCAAACACTATTTCTTTGGTTCTAGGTGAGGTCTTAATATTGAGGTTCCACTGTTGTACTTACATATCTTGTGGTTTAAGACCAGCTGGTTCAACAAGACTTGCAGTTTTTTCACGGAAGATATCGGCCATAGTGTCAGACTGACTAGATGTAGTAGACAATTGGCTGTCTCTATTGGCTCCAAACTGCAGACAGAAAAAAAATCAATAAAGAAACAAAATTGTTGTCACTCTTACACAAATTGTTTGTGCTATCTTTTTAGAAACAATTCATGTTCAAATCCTGTTTTCAACAGTATTTTAGTCGTATACATGAGGCAAATTCACATAAACATTTTCCTGGATTCTGTAACCAGTACTGACCATGTATCCCATGAGATTAATTTTGAATAAGCAGAAGATAAATTGCCTTAGACATCAAGTCTAAGACAAAATCACCACAGAAATATAACTGAGTGAATATCACAGTAAATGATAAAATTAAAACTAACTTTAACTGTCAACTGTTTTGAATTTAAAATAAGAAAGTGTTCTAAAGTTATACATTGGACAACATTGGTGAAATGAAGAAGAAATACGAATAACAAGAAGAATGGAACAGACAAACATTTCATACCCTTCTTTTCGCAGGTAGTGCCGGTATAGGGCTTCCTGGAGCACTTCCTCCAAATGAAGAGTCGGAGCTGAAGTCGGATATCACACTTATTGTGTTTGATCGTGGGTAAATCGTATGTGACAATTCTGTCTGGTGTCGTTGCCACTGAGCCTCATAGAAGTGCATGCTATGGCGAGACATGGCATCTATACCCTGTGGCTGGGTGTATGTACCAATTGAGTGCATGTAAGTTTGAACTGGTAAGTAAAAAATGAAGCAATGCTAAAATAACATGCATTCAAGTCTTTAAAACATGTAAGAGGCAGTCAGGCTTGCTTTATGCAGTAAAATATTACAAAATCATTGACTGATATTAATAAATGTGATCGAGATCAAAATTATGAGATATTGGGAGCTAAATCCAGTCTTTGGAAAAAGACAAGCCAATTGGTCACTTTTAAGACTACAGTCAGTATTAACCAAAGTGTGGCTAGAGTCAGGAAACAATGACAATAAACCCAGAGCAAAATCTTCAGTAGTTCACCTCATCAACAAAGTTTTATCAGACATACAACTGTACACAACTACTATAAGCAGGAAAAAATACAATTTTTTCTAATTCAATATGAGAAATGAAAAATGATGTTTCAACAAAAAATAACTCACTGTGTTTCTGCTTTGGTGGCAAAGGTGGTGGCCGTGGTATGCTGTCCATGCTAGAGTGACTTGTGCTAGAAAATGAGCCCGAACTGGAATACGCATCTTCCTGTGAGCTCGCTTGATGGGAGAATGATATTGTGTTTGATTTCTGCATCTGAATACCGCTGAAAGACTGGGTGCTGCTAGTGCTAGATGAAGATAACCTCGCCTCCGACATCTGCGAAACTTGCGATGTTCTGGACGTAATGGTCTGACTAATCACAGTTCTATTACACATTGCATTTGACAAAGAAAATCCACTTTCAATAGAAGTCCCATCTGGGACGTTGTCATAATGAGATACGAGTCTATTTGCTCTATTTGACTTGTTAGGTAATGGAGGAATGCTCTCCAAGTTTGAACGATTCTGACCTAGATTTTTGCGCGTCATTGCTTGCATGTCATCTGTCAATTTAGTCAACTTGTCAATTTCTTGCGTTAATTGATTTATTTGGTTTACTGTACACTCCGAATGAGAACTCGACATTACCACTGAACGCTTAACCAGAGTTGAATCCGACACAGTCTTTGAAAAATTCCCGCTCCTCTGAATAGTTCGATCAGTCATCAAATCTTCTGCAGACTGATTTAAACCAGAGCTAACACTACTTGATGGAGATGGACAGGAAGTCTGACTATGTAAGCTTCCGTTACTAGAGTTCATAGAATAATCAAGAAACGAAACGTTCCCCGATAGAATCATGCTGTTGTGCGGTGATTGGTTACTTGGTGACATGTGACCAGCATGTAAACCTGCATTCGACACCATCTCAAGCATATTCTGTATCTGTGAGCGACGTTTAGTTTTGTCTGGCAAAGGGGGTGGAGCTTCTCCTCCGTCCGTTTCATCACGTGACAGGGATTTCTGTATCAACCTGTATCATTAAGAGAATTTGGTAGTTTAAATAATCAATATACTCAGAAAAAATGCTTTGGCCCCTATACATTCCTCTGATAAATGGATAAATTAATTATTACAATGTTTAACTTATTTACAAAACACTTGCTCATATCATCAAACAATGACCAATCAGTAGAATGCTATAATTAAGTTTGAATTAACCTGTGTTCCAAAAATTCATGAAACATCAACAAAATCATTTATGAAAGACACTTCATTCAAAGATTTTGATCAATTTTCATTATTTAGGTTTTTTAAATCAACTGGGGTTCTCTCTCTTTAACAAATAATCACCAACCTAGATAGAATAAAACAGGGGTTTCTACATGTACTTACTGTGGTACAATTACACCGGCATTCTGAGGTAGTGGTGGTTTTGGGGGTGGGGAGGTCTCTTTCGGGGGAAATTCAAACTTAGTTCCGCCATTGTTCATGGTAACACTATCAGCCGACCTTGACACTGGTATACCTGTGTTGTCATAGATACCAAGGTCACTCGTATTCTCAAGAATTTCTCGTTCTCTAGGTGTGAGGGGGATGTCAGGAAGGGAGTTATTTTTACCACTGAAAATACAGGAGTGCATGGTGCCTGTACATGGTGCAAGATTGTATACCAAACTTGTATAAATGTACCGAATATTCACTAATGGACACCCCTGGCGTCTTATAAGTTTTATTTACTTTTCCACTTTGTCAGTTAGTTTACTGGTCAAACTGGTTTTGTTACATTCATTTAATTCAAAGCACTATTATATCAGTTAAGGTGAATGTTCTTTATTATTAAAAAATATGAAGATTTTTTAGGGAATATTCGGTATAGAACAACAATGATGGTGAAATAAAACATTGGACTTTTAATACTTTCAATTAAGTAGACAGACAATAAAACATGAATTTGATTCCTGTCTTGAAAATTTTATTGCATATGAAAAATGCTGTGGAACCAGCATTTTGGCATTATAACAGAATCTGGATCTGAATTTATAGAACATGTAAATATTTGGAACCAGCACAGTTGGATCAAAATACAATCTGGTTCCTGGTTCAGAGACTATAATTCATTAAAAACATCAAATGTGATCCAGCATAGTTGGATCCTATGTCTGGTTCCTAGCCCAATGTTGAGAAATAATAAAGATAAACATCTACCTATAAAAAATGCACTGAACATTATGTTACGTAACTGTTTCAAGTTGTTTATGACAATAATTTACAGAGATAATATCATCTAATATTTCATTCATTCTGTTATTTAATTTTTCTAAGAAACACTTAACTTTTATGATAATAAAAGCTAAAAAACTGTACTCAAAGTTGATATGAATATTTCTGTTATTATAAATTGATACAGCATCTCTAATCTTGCATTTTGATTTGCATAAAGTACCCAAACTCTGGCTTCAGTCCATTGAATATAAAATACTACACATGTAGTTCATTTTATATATAGCTTAGCTTATGAATTACCTCCCTTTGTTATTTTAAATACATAAATGCATTAACTCTCTAGTACCCTGACTGAATATACTAAATGTTTAGTCAATCAGACACAATTTTAGTAATTTTCAACTATTCAGATGATATTTAACATAGAGGAACGTAAATATACTCAAATTAAGTATAAATTAGGTGACTATTAAAAGGGTTCTTTGCGTGATTAATTATCATCTGTGATCTGTAACATGGGCATGCAGGCAGTTTCGGGATTACTGTCTTCATTTTAAATGTTTTTAGTGAATCTCAAATTATAGAGTACTATCAAATCTTGTCATTTTTATCCAATTAGCTTGATAGATTGATTCTTCTCAATGAAATCAAACTTAACTCTAAAGAGGAATTTTAGTAATGGCAAACGTGAAATAAACATAATCAGTCCTAAACATAGGGCAATTAATTTAATAAGAAGACAGGGATAATGAGGGACTTATAGCTGCAGATATAGTAATAGCTATGTAATACATACGTAGGTGAGTGTGGCCCCGGAGATCTAGGGGTCGGGGATTTCTGTGGCGATTGAGCAGTGTTGTTCCTATTCTCCCATTTATCCAAGCATATCTGGTACAACTCCTGAAAAATAGAAATAATCACACGTAAATTTTGTATCATAATGACCTCTGATTTCAAATAATTTTGCATGATCAATCATCTGTTGATCTGTGACCTTATGATTACATCTAAACTTGAGTCAAAAATTATTACCGGTATATATATGTTGACTGCTTACCTCTAAAAAATTTAGTTAAAATTAATATGGTTACTTCAGACCTCTTTCTTTTCACAGGGTTTAATGCTGTTTTTCAACATTTTTTTAGTTATACATGGCAGCTGGTTCACCTAACCAGTTTTCCTGGACTCGATATTAATCAGTACTAACTTATCCTTCCACATGGAGCTGGCAACTTCTCCACATATGGAGGAAAATTGACATTTTTGTCCAATTTTCACAGAAGGGTATGACATACTCTGACTGGAATTTGAACCTGAATCGCCTGGTTACAGGTCACGTGCACTAACCACTGGACTACAGTCACGGCCTATTTACCTCTTAAAAGATTTAGTTAAAAGTAATATGGTTACCCCGGACCTCTTACAGAAATCTTTTAAAATGGGCTTTGATGACCTCCATATCAATTATATCATCAAGTAAAAATGACCTACGTTGACCTTTCTTCAATCATTTTAATGGTTGACATAACATTAATTACACAAGATAATTCTGGTACAAATTTAACATCTGCATTTTAATAATTTAATTCACATTAAAATGAGTACACAACAATCTAAAACCAAAGCATTCACTATGTTAGAATTCATCAACCCTACTGCCACAGTTAGCATGCAATTAAAGATTAAAATCTATTCACAGGGGAATTCAACTCACATTACAGGAGGCAATTAAAATTCAATTAATGCAGAGTATGCTGATACTGCAACAGTACCAGACAAGGAAACATTTTCCTGGTGTGATAGAATTTGAATTTGGGAATGGAACATTGAATTGAAGATAGTGCAGTCCAACCTGTGATCAAAAAACACCAAAGGAAAAGAATATGGCTTTTCTGTACAGGTGGCCTTTATCTAGAGTTTAATGTCTTCTTTTATATCAAGGACTTTATGCTGAGGAGTGGGTTTGTTCAAGTGGTGGCCTTGTTCTCAGGTTGGTGTTCACTAAGGTTTGACTGTATCAAATTGTTTACCATATTACATAAATGCACAGGCAGGTAGACCTATATAACTACAAAACATGGCCTAGACAAGAACTCTAAGGTACATCTCCAGGAGGGCAAATCTAAACATTCTAAAGTGTTGATTTTAATTTAAGCAGGAAACCAGACATAACAATCAGCCTGAATGAAACAAATGACATATACAGAAAACAGGTGAAGACACCTTTACATTGATGCTTAAATCCACTTTTACACTGATCAAAATCAGATTTATAACATTATTGTTCTGCTATTTCCAAGAACTTGTTCAAATCAGCCTAAATATAGTGGTCACCTATCTAAAGTGGTCACTTTAAGATCAGTCACAATGGCTGCCACAACATCCAGGTTGTTGCACTGTAATTGGCATAAATTTTGGACAAGGAAGTTTAACAATAGAACCTTTGAAATGATGTGATATAGACTTTAGTAAATAAACCTTGACATGGTACATGAAAGAACTTTGTTCCACTCCAAATAAACTTGAGAAAACATTTACAAAGAACAGTAACATACAAACAACTGAGTCTACCAGCATCAGTGAATAAAGGCCACCACTTGAACAAAGACCACTCATAAAAGCTCAAAAAATCAATTAAATTGACAAAATAATCCTTAAAAATAAGGGCAACCATGTGAACAAATACTACCTTTGAGTACAAATCATGTGATATCATACACTGAATAAACCTCTGAATAAAAGTCAACTTTGCAAAAAAGCTACATGTCTTCTCTTCCTATAGAAAACTTTGTTCACAGGTTTGGCCACATTAAAAAAATCTTAAAGAGGTGTAGCCTTATAACTGCTCTACATATGAGTGAAAACAACACCTCTCCTGGCTTACAGGTATTGATATTTAATCATATAAATATAAATGAGATTAAGCAGACCCACTAAGATGATGGCATATTTATGCTTTTAACTCCCGAAATAGAAATGCTTTTTTCATACAGGGGTTGTGTAAGTTCATTATCAGTAAAACCTGTTTCACTAAAAATAAACAGAAGTCTGGCAAAAAGGATAGTCCTCATTCACTAGAATTCAATTAAACTTAATGAACTATTCATGAGGTGAATGATATCACACTTATACAAATGTAATGAGACCAGACTAAGTTTTCAAATAGAAATGACCAATAAGATCTGGTTGAATCAATTGTGTCTAAGACCATTGTCCGCAACTGCTGATCATTCAGGTGGCAGTTACTTGTGGGGAACAAGGTTAGCACTGGTACAGAATCCAGGTGGCTTTTGAGATTGACAACCAGCTGGTAAATAACTGAAATACTCTTGAAAATAGTAGATGGGTAAAACACTGTAAAATTATAAAATATTTGTCTAACCTCCATGCCATCACACAGGGTTGTAATGATCTCATGAGCACTGTCTTTATTGAAGAGGGCTTTGTTGCCATTAAGAAGTAGATCGTCTGCCCACTTGATAAAATGAGCAAGACTCTGACACACTTGACTGTGTCGTGATGTCAGCGAAGAACTGAAACAATAATGTTCAAATTTATATGCCTTCTATCAAGGATGGACTCAAATTATAAAATACTTGAATTAATTACCCTTGAATAATGTCAGCTTGCCTTAATATGGATTCAATTGCAGATGTGCTGAAATTATATGAATTTTACAGATTTTTTTGTTACTTAAGCACACCTTGTTAGCTTAATTTGTCAAACACTGGACTGTTAAATGAGAAGGTATGAGTTAAAGACCCCAGCAAGGTGCTTATTTATTTGAGACTGAAGATATTAATTCATTTGTTTTTATCAGTAAAATTGTATTATGTCATGCACAGAATGTCAAAAAATCATAATAAGTTGAATGAAATAAGATCTATTTATCTTACAGGAGAATGCTCTCTTATTGTATGCTGTAAATTTCAAACAGTTTTTATAATCCAAAGTTTTATAAAGTTACTGTAGTAGTTGAAAAATAACCATTATGTAAATTTTACTTTACCAAATAATTACAACATTTACACATAGCATGTTTCCCCACTGACCAAATTTTGATAGTGAGCTTTTGAAGAATATATAATATTCATTTATTTAAATATGCGCAATGAATGCCTCAAAAAATATCAGCCATTCTCCCCAAAGGTGGGTACGTACAGACTTTATAACCTTAAAAGACATACCTGTCTTGGCTTATGAAGAAACTATTTAATATTAAGAATACATCATTAACATGTTCCAGTACAACAGTAGCTGTGTTTGGTACCAGAACAATCTGCGGCTTCTCCTGGTCAATGACTGCCTTGATGTAACCAAGTGACCGATAGACATTGTCCACTTCTGCCTGTAACTTCTGTAAGTCCTGGAAATATAACACAGAATTCTGGGTAATGAAAATTAGCACAAATATTGCATTCTGGGTAATTAAATCCAACGCAAATATTGTATTCTGGGTAATCAAAACAATAACCAATGTTGCATTATTGGTAAATAATCCATCCAATATAAATCAAGTTAAAAGTCATAAAATAACAACAGGAATTGTCATTATAGAACCTATACAGTAAAACAATAGAATCTGGAAACATGGCAACAATGTATACATAGGTTATCTGCAGAATTACAATTCTAATTTGGAAAAATTCTGAGAACAGATAGTGAGTGATGGATGAGTCCATGTTGGGATCATACAAGTTCAAACAGGGTAATAAATCAGTTCACAATGATGTGGCAATACATCAACTTCACTTTCAAGGATCTAAGAATACAAAACTTGAGATTGGTCTATGAACTCAAATCTAAATTTTGTGTTACCTATGTTCTCAAGATAATAAAGATAACAATACCTTTTACAATACATGCTGAGACCAAAATTGATACTTGAGCTCAAAGATTGATAAAGATTTTTAACCATGAACCTTGATATATGAAAACACAATTATTCATACTATAACATTTTATAGTAAAACATCTTGTACATATACATACAGAATGAATTAGTCGAGTCTCTCTTAACTAGCCCCCATAAATTCAGCTCCCTGTAATACAGCCTTCTCTAGTAGTAGAAGTAGTAGTTCAGCCCATTCTAATACAGCCTTCTCTAATTCAGCCCCCTCAAATCCACCCCTCACAAGTTCAACCCCCTCTAATCTGGCCCTCTCCAGTTCACCCCCCTCTAATCCAGACCTATCTAGTTCAGTCTCCTCTAATACAGACTTATCTTGTTCAGCCCTCCAATCAAGACCTGTCTAGACCATCTCCCTCTAATACAGACCTATCTAGTTCATCTCCTTCTAATACCTATCTAGTTCAGCCCCTCTAATACAGATCTCTCTAGTTCAGCCCCTCTAATCCAGACCTATCTAGTTCAGCCCCATCTAATACATATCTATCTTGTTCAGACCCCTATAATACAGCTCTATCTAGTTCAGCCCCTCCAATACAGACCTCTCTAATGCAGACTAAAAACCAAACCTAATTAGGAAATAAACTGAATCCAGATAATTTAATTGGTTCAAATTTTTAATTCAAAATCTTGGAATAAATTTGGTATATTTTTACATAAAAATAAAAATCTTTCTAAGCTGGAAGTTCTGATAATCTGATTGTTTTTCTTAAAGTCTAGACAAAGTCTAAATTAGAAAGGTTCCACTGTAGGATACTGAGGTAAGGGAATAAACATGAAGGAAACATCTCACATATTCTATAACATACAGATTTTTTCCTCATCAGCTACAACAGCCCAGACTGTATCCAGATGTTACATTCATTAAGCCATAGAAAGTTAATTCTTAGATTCTCATCCAAGTGCTACCCCCACCCTGCCCCCTCACAAACCAGTCAGTCCTGATATATTTTATTTCGCAATAAAAGAAATCAATTTATAAATCCAAATAGAGATGGCTGAATATAAAAATTACTTAGTACAAATCATCAATTGACTAAGTCTTTCAAACATTTATTAAATTTTATAATGTCATTCTTTATAAAACAGTTTTCCTCACAAGAAGTGTATACAACTCTTGTAAAACTTACCATTAAAAGTATAAAATAAAATTCACCCATTCATCCAAAAAATTTTAAAAGTTCAGATGAAAATCAATGTATTAATTTGCTATTGCCTTATCTGAACATTCTACCAACAGAAATATTTACCTGATGTTGCTACAAATACAAAGTGCATTACAGAATCAAAATTCATAATAAATATTTGTTATATCTATATATACATTTGTTCCTATTATTTTAATGCCTTCTCCAAAACATTCTATCTTTAAATATATATTACTACAGCACTTAATACAACATAAAATAAATACACACAATGAATATTGAATCAGTATATACAATGGGTTATCAAATTTATTCTGTCCTATTCTCCCTTACTGTGTATACATGTATTTGTATGTTTTGTTGGAGTTTTATTGTTTTCATGTTTGTAACCGTGTTTTGTATGCTTTTTCATGAATGTAGCCATGGTTTGTAAATTCGAAGTATCTATCTTACAGGCTTTAACAGACTACTGATATTGAAAAAAATATCTAAACACCAACCCTGAAATAATTAAGGCCACCTATGGGACCAAATGAAGGGGTACTAATTTTGAAGGGTCTGCAGATGGCTATCAAGTTCAAATATAGAGAAAAAATTGAAAACCAGACAGAAATTAAGAGGCCAATTAATATATTGAGGAGGTCATAGCATTGAATTGTTCACCAGGTGCTGTTTTACTGAAGTAACAAATTACAACCAGACTTGTAACTTATATCGTGATAGATTTTGTTATATATAATAAAATACATTAAAATTCATCGTGTACTTAAATTGTCATAATCATGGTGTAAAATTGATGCTGTTTTCTATGAGTTAAGTGTCAAGCAGTAAAAAATGGTAAGTTTAATGTCTTATCCCTTGTTAAAGTTCTTTTTATTTCAAAACAATGCAATTGCAACAAGGTCTCTGTTATCATCCCCAAAAATATGATACAGTAGCTTGACTAATTTTTTTTCAAAGATGTTTGTTTTAGTGCAGAGATAGCTAATACGAAAATGAAAATATCAGCATAAAAAATGACAGAGACTGAAAAACAGTCTAGGGTCTTCCAGCTAATAGTCACAGAGATCATGTGCCATGTCGAGGGTTTGAACACATAAACCTGAAGACTACTTGCAGACCAAACACGCCTTCGAGATGCATTGGAGACGGGGGAGGGGAGGTCCCGAACAACTCCAAGTTTCAACAGGAAATTATTACATGGGAATTTATAGAAAACATAATTGAGGGTATAAATGTGATTTCAAATGTCTTAATTGAAGTAACTACAAGCATTGAGTTCCGAAATATGTACCTGTCACCCAAAGCCCATTATAGTAGTCCTTAAATGTACATCACAACAGGAGCCCAGAACACAGCCCAGAACATGTATAAATTGAATTTGATAGGGCAATATTATCTTCATCACTTAACATCAACCAAACAACAAAAAGGTTTTATCACATCCCCACTTCTAGCATTATACAGTCTGATTTTGTTACATTGCATAATGTCCTACAATGAAAAATGTTTAAAAACGGCCAATGAACTTCAATATGTATACATAAATAAATAAAGATTAAAAGCGCAGAAAAAATTCTTTCAAACAGACACACCACATAGAACTATGGTTAAACTTTGATATTAAGTTCCCTCTAAACTAAAGAAGGATGGTCTAACTATTCAGGTGGTCTCATCATCAAGTCAAAATACAAAATTGATGAAGAACTTAAAACAGATCCTAAGATAAGTGCTTGTAATATTCTTAATATTGCTGTGGTTGCTAAGGGGGATTTTACCTTATTCAAATACTAGATTATACGAGGCAAATATTAAAATGTAAGATCAATATGTATGGTCTTTGTAAGTCTATCTGAAATTCTTGTACTTGTACTGCTTCTGGTTGGAATACATTTTTACGATAAAGACATTTAAAGACATAGTTCAATTTACCTATTTTTTTTTTTTCAAAAAAATAAATGAAATTCGTCACATTCAAATCCTTTAGTTCATTTCCGAAATGAATGTTTATCATATTTTTTTAAGATTAATATACTTGAGCCATTTTGACAAAATTATTCCCATAAAACGTTCAATTCAACTTCTTTTAAATATATCAAATATTACCTTTACTTCCGTTTGTATTTTAACTTCCTTTTTCATAATCTATGAATTTGTATACAGCTTTTTTTCACAAAAAAATCCGAAATTCTTTCACTTTTGGCATAAAAACATCAAATTTTGTATAAGCAAAATGTTACACAATTTTGTGGGTAGACAGTTATGGTAGACACCATTACCATACAATACGGTACATAAAATAACTGTCAAATGTTCTCAAATTCAAATCGTAAAAATATTTTGTAAAAATATTTTCATGCAAAATTTGTCACATCATCCACCTCAAACCAAAATATCTGCAAACTCCCATCAGTATAACAGGACAACTATTGTTCTTTTTTCAACAATAAACAGTGCACAACATTCAGAAAACAGGACACAAAAAGGAAAATAATAGTTGAATTTAAAACCACTTTAAATCCAGTCTAGTGTCATTAAAGACTTAAACCAGTCTATCATCTAGTAGTAAAAAAAGTTCAATGACAGGGGACCAGTCACACTTGAAAATTGCATCACAATAAAATTCACTTGCCAATTTTTATTTTGCATAAGGAATGCTTTGTATCACATTGCATTGGTGCAACTATCAATATGAATGCATTTTGATTGAACAAATTTGGTTATGCATGAGGAGGGAAAATTAGGAAGTGAATTTTATCCAATATGTTCCTTGTAGGCCAAAACATGGAAAAGTTTTCAAAAACCATCTGTTTTTTTTTCATTTTTTAAATTATCAATCCATGTATACAGTCAATATTTATGTGGGGAAATGAATGCAAATTTCAAAAATTGTTCAAGAAATAAGCAATGATTCATCACTTAATGTTTACAGACAGTATTTGTAGAAACAAGTATAAAAATATCGGTCCAAACATTATTCAGTATATTAAATAAATTAGTATTAAAAACATCAATTCCAGCTTTCAATCAATCCAGTTCCAGGTATTAGTATTAAGTCCTCAAATCATGACAAAATTACACAAAATTAGTCACAAATTTTAAGTGCTCTTCCTGAATGAAGTAACGAAGAAGAGACCCCAGAGTGACAAGCATATCTAACCACGTGAGTCATTCAGGAGTATTCTGACAGGTTAGTGGTGACCATATAAATGATCTAGATGTTCTGATCACATGATATCTTAGGCCAGAAAAAAAATGGTCGTGTTTATGGGTACCTGACCAACTTAGGGTGCCAAGCCTAAAGTTTCTAACTGCAAAATTCAAAGTGTGAAAATATTCAGTGATAATTTGTACCTAATATTCTCATAAAAAGTGTTTAGACAAAAGTCTTGTGAACTACCTTCCCTATTTTTTTGTCACATAACCTTAATTTTTTTTATTGCCTAATCATAAGAAAAGCAATCAAGAAACCTCAAAGATGAAATTGAAACCATGGTTGAACACACTGATGAATACAATAAACAATACAAAGCACAATGTCCGGACAATAACAAACAAACATAGGACTTCTTTCACGCATACACTGAAATCTTTGAAAAGATTATCAAGTGATGATGAGTAAGTGAATTGTACACAACAACATTCTGTGTGTGAGTGTGTGGAATCCAGTTTTTTTTGCATCATACTTGTGGAGTTCATTTACATCCACACACTCAAGTCTACACACAAAAACTAATGAAAGGCCAATTAAGAGGGAGAAAATATGGCCTTAATGTAGTGTAAGTGGCTACAAACGTAAAAATAAGCGAAAATGACATTTTAAGTTATTAACAATAATTAAATATGATACTATCATACCATGCAACAAAAAAATCAATCCGAACATGAAAAAATAGTGTTATCGCGATAAAAACTGCACCCCTATATCGACTCCACTTAATCAACGAGAATGATCTAGGAGGCCGCGTTGTAAGGGGCTCCTTAAGGGCAAATTTGTATCAATCGATATTAAATTTGGTATCGCTTGCCATATGTTAACACAAGTATTTGAAATTTGACAGACTATCAACATCAAGCGGATTAAAATGGGAAATAAGAAAATTAAGGCTAAGCAAGGTGTTAGAGTGTTCTCAGAAGTTGGTTTACGAATGCTAAAGATACCGAACTGCATAAATCTATATCCCGTAAAAAACTTGACCATAGTGACGTGACATATTGTGAAAATGGAAACTTTATGGTGGAAAATTACGTAATAAATATATAACTGCAACAATCATTTGATGTGCAAGAAAGGTGTGAATTCATTAACACCTTGGTCGATTGGGCTACTAGCATCTAATGCACTTTTAATATAAAATATATGATGAAATAACTGATCCGGAACGGTGGTCTTATTGAAGTGTGATATCGATATCATACTCTAACACCTTGCTAATCATACTATCAATATGGGTCAATTTAGACCTTATATATGTCGCATCACACATTTCTTTATGTTTTGGCAGAAGATATAATAAACAGCAACATGGTATGCAGACACTTCATGCACCTTGCAATAAAACGCACACAATAAGAAAACGAGCAGTCAAAGATTGTTACCCCGTTAATGTCATGACGTACCATTTTTACAAGTTTAATTGAATTTATATATTCCAGAGTCAGGTTTCAAACATAATTAAAGTTATAAAACTACAATATATTTAAATTGCCAGTAAATTAATACAGGGAGACTGGGTCAACAAAAATTATTATTTTCGCTATTTCATTGACGTAATCAATACAATAAAGTTATTTCAACGTGCACTTTTATTAAGCAACTCTGTACATTTTGGTAAAATATTGAAAGCTATCAAACAAACAATAGGATAAAAAACAGTAACATCTTATGGACCTCAGACGTGCATGTTTTTCGAGAATCTTATCTTATTCTGTTATATATCCAATTACCTATGTATATTAGTATGTTTTTAAATGATTACATTAACAGACAAAAACATAGACACTTTTCTACAAATCCATCACATCTTAAGTTCTTATTTTTACACTAAATGCATGGCTACCTTTCATTTAACTTATATAGCGTTTTCCCCAGCCATCTTCAACTCGATTTCCCAATCAGCAGTCTTCCCCGTTGAGAGCCTCTCGGTTGACGAGAAATCTGATGTACTGTGTATTGCATCGGTATGATATGATACTATTTTGACAAATAATTCATAATTAAACTCTTTAGAGTCATCAAAAATGGTGGGCGGTTTTACTAATTGATCCGCTACCGATGAACGAATTTGATTGGTTATCAAATTTTAGTTGGCTGTATTAATTTATAGAATAATTGTTGATTACACAAGGTGATAATGATCCGACACTTTTATTGTTAATTTCTCACTTAGAAAAAACGCAGTGGGTGCTATTTTTGAACAAAGATTGCCGCCTTATTTGAAGATGGATTCCAAAGCGGTTTTCGGTATTTTGTAGCGGAAATGCTTATCTAGGGAACCGTGTCAAAGAATTTTGATATTTATTTTCGTTTTTTATCTATGACGTATTACGTAATTGTCAGCGGGGTTCAGGCTACGGAATTTCTTTAAAGTCAAATATCTATTGAATGGAGGACGTTATCTTTATTCAAAAATATGAAAAATAGGTGCGATATTGGTTTATAGAAGACAGACCAAGTAAAATATTTGTTTCAAATCACTTGCAATAGACTCTGTATAGTGGGTTTATTAATGTATACAATTATGGTTGACTTTTTAAAACTATAAATTAGTAAAACTTGATATCACCATATAGCCACTCACGCTACCTTAATGCACAGTTGGCCTTTATACATAAGTTTATCTAATCAACAGTACCAATAAAATTTAATGAGTGTTTATTTTTACTTCACTAAATTCTTTCCAGAAAGAAATTTAAAACATATTTTTGCCCAGATATGTTCTATAGGTGGACATTAAACATGTCCATTTTACAACCATCGAGAAACAATCAAGCTTATAAAGAAATTTATATCAAAATGTAGGGTAACCACAGCTAGGGTTTTTTTTAATTTAAAATGCATCTAACAGTAAGGCCAAAATAAAAGGTATTCAGAAG
The DNA here is from genome assembly GCA_008271625.1 of Lutraria rhynchaena. NCBI lineage: Eukaryota > Metazoa > Mollusca > Bivalvia > Venerida > Mactridae > Lutraria > Lutraria rhynchaena. The sequence goes on from VIBL01000365.1 coordinate 272,643, forward strand.
CAAGAGGGCCACAATGGCCCTGCATCGCTCACCAGAATAAATGTTAATTAATTGTTTACTAAAAAAGTAATAAAGGTACACTTGTGGGCAAATAATGGGGAACAATAATAAACTCGATAAAGGACCATCAAAGGATACTACAAAGGAATATTCATGATGACTGAAGGATGCCACAGACCAAATTTGGCGATGATCCAACCACTGGTTCATGAAAACAAGTCATTTTAAGATATTTCTATTTTAGCTCTAGTGGCCCTTAATTGGGGCCAACCATTTTTATTGAAGCAAATAGACAACGGATGCCGGAGCATCAACCTACCCATCCTAATAGCTCACCCTGAATCTTCGATTCTGGTGAGCTAAAAAATAGCAACCAACCTACCCTAATTGTTTTTGGTCAAGTAACCTTAAACAATACAATAAGTTTTTCTAGCTTTAAATTACAAAACCCCATGGACAAAACTTGTTCTTCGCACATTATGTAAAGCTCATGCAGTGGTGTAGAAATGGGCCAGAAGCCGGAAAATCAACCGGCTATTAGAGCATTCTCGCCACCTACTTTTTCCTCACAGAGGGTGTTGCTCCTTTGCCTCCTATTGAGGGAACCCTCAGACCCCCTTCTACTTTAAGTAGCTTACCGGCTACATGAAAACATTTCTACACCTCTGATAATGAATTAAAAGGACTGCCATGACTGTGTCATTGAAACTTGACCATGTGACTGACCCAACTGACCTGCACTTCTGATCTATCACTTCATTCATGATCTGTTTATGTTAATTGTGATGACATTAACACAGCACACTACATCATCATAAATGAATGCCAAGAGTTACTCATACAAATACAAGTAATTATGTCTGATCATCAGATAGCCATGATTCATTGTCTGCATTGACATTAAAGATTAATTCCAATCTAAAATTCATAAATGGCCAAAGAGTCTAAGCACATAACCAGCTTTAAGAAAACCCAAAAATACAGTACAACCTCTCTAATCTTGACCCCTCAAATCTTGACCCTTCTTATATGAACCTCTCTAATCCTGACCACTCTAACCTGGACCACTCTAATCTGGATCCCTCAAATCTGACCTCTCTAATCAGGACCACTCTAATTCGGACCACTCTAATCTGAATCTCTCTTTTTTGGACCAATCTAATCTGGACCTCTCTCATCTGAACCTCTCTAATATGAACCCTGCTAATCTGGACCACTCTAATTTTGACTTGTCTAATCTGGACCTCCGTAGTCTGGACCTTTCTAATCTGGACCCCGCTATTCTGGACCTCCATAGTCTGGACTTTTCCAATCTGGACCTCTCTAATCTGGACCTCCATAATCTGTACCTCTCTAAACTGGACTTCCGTAATCTGGACCCCACTGATCTGGACCTCCGTAATCTGGACCCCACTAATCTGGACCTCCGTAATCTCAGGTAACCACATTAATCTGGACATGTTTGTAAGCCTTGACTTTATATATAATATTGTTCGTAAAATACATATTTTTTTGTTAAAAATGAAAACCTATCTAAAGCAGGAAATACTTCCTATACAGACAATTATCTCATGACAAGCTTATATTACAGAGTATCCACTGTACAACACATAAACAGAATCTAAAATGAGAAAAGTAAAGCTTTTATTCACCATCTGGGTCCTGTCAATGTATTCTGGATATTTAATCATGTTTTATACACCTCAATTTGGTCTTTGATCCAAGGAGATCCACATTATTATAGCATTAAATTTACCCCAAAAAGCAAACAAATATGGGCACAATTACCATAAATCAATGTAAATCTATTCTTCTTGGAGCACAAGAATAGCTCAACAAATAAATATAATTGTCCAATTAACCCCAGAATATAAACTGCAGCAATTTACAATGATATTCTGCAACAAAAAATACATTAATTCAGATTATTGTCCAGAGATAAACAGTGTTCTCTTACATCATATAATTGTTCGTAATTTCGTCTACTCTCAAATCAATAAGCTGCTTGAACCTTAAACTTGATTATTGATAAATAAGTGGTGGTAAAAAGTTTTGTTTCTTTGGAAAGTCCAAATGAAAATTGCCCCTTAAAAAAGGCCAAAATGACAATTGTTAGTTTCATAATGTGGCCCAAAATGACAATTGTTAGTTTTATAATGTGGCCCAAAATGACAATTGTTAGTTTTATAATGTGGCCCAAAATGACAATTGTTAGTTTTATAATGTGGCCCAAAATGACAATTGTTAGTTTTATAATGTGGCCCAATAAAAATGAACTATGACTTAGCACCTGGCCTTAAATCATCCTGGAGCAACCAATAGACTCATGAAGAAGAATATAAGTTTGTTTTAAGCTTCTGACTCATACTTAAGAATCCCTACAATCTTACTGTTAATACAAACATAGTGGGCTTATTTTAACAAGCCATTTATCCATCGAAAATCAATACCTGGAGGATGCTGGACCCGGAAGGCAAATCTGTCAGGAGTTTTTCTGACAAAGATTCTTTCTTTTTCCTAATTGCTTTTAAAGTCATTTGAGACTAATTTAGGTTCTCTGAGAAAATAGCTTTGGTTGTTCAAACATAGTAACTTAACTTTGCTTGTTGAGTAGAATTCATGTCAAGTCAGAAAAGTCCTGTTTCCAGTAACCCAACCCTACATCGACACTAATGCTTCTGTTTAATGCTTAATGGTGTTTCAGGGTGCAGACCACTAGCAGTCATGTAGCACGCATTAAATTAAAGGTAAAGAAAACAAGTATTAAGGTTGATAAATAAATAAGAATGAAGGATAACTGATATAAATTGGTTAAAATTGATTTGTAAAAATGTGCGAGATTAATCTCACACTAATGCTTGTAACAGTAAAATCCAACACATGAAAATATTTGGAGATGAATCATAACTCCAAACCATGAAAGGAATGTTCAGAAAAAAGTAAAAAATAGAAAGTTTTGTGACCTACCATACCTATTTTTATGGGGTCAAGTAATTGTAAACATGATTATTTTTTTCTAGCCTCATATAAATATCAGTCATTCTACAGAATGACTTGTTTATTCAAGATTGGCTGACAATAAAATCATATAATCCAACACAGCATTTTCAGGCACAATGATTCTTTTATGGAAATTAAGCACTTAAGTTAAACATTCATAAAAATATTAATGATGAATAAATAAATCAATAAATATCAATTAATTAATGAATAATTGTCAAACATACTGACCAACATAAATAACAACAGTAACAATGGTAACAATGTCCCAGAATTCTTTTTCAGAGCAAAAACACAGCAATTAACCTCTCCAAGAGAACAAACATAATTTTGTATTATCCAAATATGATTGCTGCCAACTGCCCATCCTATCTTAAACACTAAATAAGAAACATTTTTTATTCCACACATTAATCTAAGTGCAAATATAATCAGAAAATGATAATTCTTAATGACAGAATGACAGGTTGGCACATGGTTGTTACCATAGCAACCTTTATATGCCCACCACCATCAAGTCGCAGATATCTGTTTTTCTTCCATGATGGCTTTATGACAGTAAAAAAATGACATCAAGTTTGTTGTTTTAGTTAATTTATAAAGTGAAAGTGTATCTGTATTGAAATGTTGGATTTGGATACTGAATTTCTCTAGAAACAAAAGGGCTCACCAGAATAAATGTTAATTAACTTGTTACTAAAAAGGTAATAAAGGTACACTTGTGGGCAAATAATGGGGAACAATAATAAACTTGATAAAGGACCATCAAAGGATACTACAAAGGAATAATCCTGATGACTGAAGGATGCCACAGACCAAATGGGGCCGACCATATTAATTAGAGCAAATTTGAGAGAGGACCATCTTAGCTCCAGTAAAGCTTTGAAGTAAATCCAACTAGTAGTTTCTGAGGAGAAGAACATTGTTGATGCCAGACGACAGATGACGGACACCGGAGCATCCACCTACCCATCCTAATAGCTCATCCTGAACCTTCAGTTCTGGTGGGCTAATAAGCCTAATTTTTTCCCTCCCTTTTGTGGCATTCCTTCCCAGGTTTGACAGTACTGTGCAACCTCTAAGAGCAGCCCACTCTTCAGCAACAACCTCCCTTTAGCAACAGCATGATTTTTTCCTACTAGTGTAAGATTTAACTATTATTTTAACCTCTCTAGAACAACAACCTCTCAACAACAATATAAGTTTGCTTCTCCCAAAGGGTGTTGCTTTGGAAAGGTTGCACTTTGTATGAAATCCAATATTTTCGGCTGCAGCCATGGTCAAGGTTAATGCACTGGACTTGTAACCCAGAGATCCGGGTTCAAATCCCTGTCGCAGAAGGTCATACCCTTCACAAAAAAAGGTTGATTTTCCTCCATATGTGGAGAAGTTGCTGGCTCCTTGTGGAAGGGTAAGTTAGAACTGGTTAGTATACAGTCCAGGAAAACTGGTTAGGTGAACCGGTCGCCATATATAACTGAAAAATTGTTGGAAAAACGGCATTAAACCCCAGAGTGACAATAAGTCACATAAAAACAAAAGAACGATAGTTTCGACCAAATCTTGATCATTAACAGGGGTTTCATTAGAGTAAATAGGGTAATCATTATCTATGTAGAATGACTGGCCATGCAGAATTGACAGACCACCATATAAATGACCTCAAGCCATAAAATGTGATAGATAACATGCATATATGATTAAACTTCAGGTAATTAACCATAATTATGTACTTAATAAACACCTGCCAAAACAAATGATGGGCTGTGATGCAACTTACCATAATGACAATAAAGGGACACAAATCCAGAGTATCATGAAACAAGAGGGCAATGATTTCCCTTTTTTGCTCACCTGAGTAAAGACTGCAACATCTATGGTTTTCTTGTGTTTTGACCTGGTGACCTAGTTTTTAACCTGAGTTGACCCTGAGTTCAAACCTGTTCACATTATTATTAATACAAACATTCTGACAAATTTTGGGGAAGATCCAATCAAAACTGTGACTTCTGGAGTGTTAACAAGGTTTTCAGGAGATTTGACCTATTGACCTAGTTTGCGACCCCAGATGAGCCACGTTCAAAACCTGCCCAAAACATCATTAAAATAAATATTTTGACACAGTTTAACAGTTTTCCAATCATAACTGTGACCTGCAGAGTGTTAACAATGCTTTGACAAGATTTAATGAAGATTCAATCAAAACTGTGACCTCTAGAGGGTTAACAAGTTTTTCTATGACTTGACCTGGTAGCCTAATTTTTAACGACTGGATGACCCATGTTTGAACTTGCCCGAGATATCATTAAGACAAACATCCTGACAGGGTTTAGTGAACCTCCAATCAAAACTAGTTTTTCTATGATTTTACCAGGTGAATTAGTTTTTGACCCCAGATGACTCATGTTTAAACTTGTCCAAGATATTATTGATACAAACTTTCAGACAAAGTTTGTTGAAGATTCAATAAAAATTGTGACCTCTAGAGCATTAACAAGGTTTTGTGGTGCACTGACCTAGTGACCTAGTTTTTGACCCCAGATGACCCATATTCACACAATTTTACAAGATCCTTAATACAAACATTCTGACAAAGTTTCATGAAGATCCAATCAAAACTGTGACTTCTAAAGTGTTAACAAAAGTTTCATTTGATTAGGACTGGTGACCTAGTTTTGACCCCAGATGACCCGTGTTCAAGCTTGTCCAAGATATAATTGAGACCAACATTCTGACCAGGTCTGATGAAGATTCGCTCAAAAGTGTGACCACTAGAGAGTTGACAACCCCAGGTGTGGATGACAGACGCTGGACGCCGGAGTAGACAGACTAATCACTATGGCAACATAGAATGTCAGTTCAATTTGCCTGTTTTTTATGTGACATTGTCACTGGGGTTTAACACTCTTTTTCAACAATTTTTTTCAGTTATATAAGCAACTAGTTCACTTAACTAGTTTTCCTGGACTGTATACTAACCAGTACTAACTAGTACCAGTACCCTTCTACAAGGAGCCAATGACTTCTACATATATGGAGGAAAATCAACATTTTTGTCAAATTTTCATAGAAGGGTATTCAGTTCAATGGTACAGTGTCACATAATTTTATTTGTGTCGAAATTGTACAAATATAGAAATGAAAATAAAATAATACTTAAAAGATTAATATATTTTTATGTATTTTTTTTTTGGGGGGGGGGGGGTTCATGCCTGTTTTCAACAGTGTTTTACCTATTTACACTACCATAGTTTAATACAGTTACAGGAGACCTCTGATTTAGTGAGGAATCATAATACAGTGAAGTATTTAGTTTTTCCCTGAGCATGGACCTCTTAAGTTCATTAACTATGGATAAAGTGAAAAATAGACATAAAAACGTCATTATTTGGGTCCCCAGGAGTTCACAGTAACAGTGTTCTACCGTACCAGCAGGTAAGCAAACCTAGTCGGTTAATTTTACAAAATTCTATCTAATAAAACAGATCTTCAGAAGAGAATATTTTTTAAAATATCCAAAGTTTCTGTTAAATGTCGAAAAATAGATAATGAATATTTATTACCACTTATAGTAATAGGTTTAGACTTATATAATCAAAGCTATACACAGGGTGAAAGGTTGTTAAAAACCAATTTAGATCCTAACACTGGTTAAAAACACAGACTCTACCTTAAAATATTTGTAATGCATAATACACAAGTCTCACAGCCGGACTTAACAAGCAATAACTTAACTGAAAATTATCAAACATCTGCAAAAACAACTACAGACATATCTTATCACAATAATTACCTCCCTTGATGATTGAGATTCTGTTTAGTCTGAGAGAGAAATTCTCTCCCCTTATCAATTATCAATCTGACAGCTTGTGTTAACAATTTCACTGATCTTGACTGAAACACAACAGAAGGAGGTCGGTTCATTGAGGACAACAATAAATACCAGTAAGATCATGAAACCTGTAGTTTGGACTATTCATCTGGATTAATTCAACACCTTAAAGAGAAACATTTTTATACAGAAACATTTGTAATCACACCTTCTCAAAGTCAAGACAAGCCAGTATCATAAAGGTTACACTGGACAGTTGTTGAAAACAATTGGTTTGGGCTATTTCATAGGTCAGCCAAGGTTCATTCTACTGACCTAGAAGGTTTAAATGAGAGGTAGGTGAGGTAGAGATACTTCTATGACAAGTTGATTGAATGATTATGCACTAAATTCCATAAAGAGCAAAATTTTCAGAAGTGTTCAGCACAAAAACAAGAAATTACCAAACCCACCCAGCAAAATTGTTATTTTTGAGTAGATCTAGATTGGATCTGGGCCCTTAAAATTACAGAATCTAAATAGGTTAAATCCTCTGAAAGGAGTCATCACATAAATTCACATGTTTGTATGAAATTTGTAAAATATTCTGCAGCAAAGAAAGAAATGGAAGAAATTTATACAGGTTCATTCCTTCACTCATCATACTGAAGTATAAACAACAGCAAGTTTTACATACAAATATAATTGATAAGCTAAGGGCAAACAATTGAACCCAAAGCAACTTTCTTAAAAAAAATTGGGTTCAGTTGGTAATTTATCAGAAAAAAGCCATAATCCACACTTTTCCTCTCATGAGTTATTGCTGATACTAAGGTAAGCCTTCAGGCTTAATCAAAAAAGATAATTGAGATACTGTTGCAACAGTTACAATAAGTACCTTTGAATGTATAGTAAATGATAAATGATCTTAGTCCTGTGCAGTACAAACTGAATGCCTGTAATCTCATCAATGAAGAATGTCTTGTACCAAATAGTCTCTAATATATGCCCCTGGGGTGTGTTACATTCAACAATTCTTTTTTTCCCAATTTGTTAGAATACTGTGGACGATTTTTAAGCACATTTGATATAATTTGAAGGGTTACTTAAAATTTAATATAATATACAGTAGAAATTCATTATATCGAACTTGTTTATATCAAATTCCTGCTTATATTGATTATATAGTCCCGAATCTTATCTTTCTTTATGCATATCAAAAAGTTGCACTTATTTCAAATTTGTTGGTCTCAATATTTTTGTATATCAAATTAGATTTTAGGTCCAAACATTGATTTTCAACTATACAGTGACCATCTATGTCAAACTAATTAAGTCGCCAGTTAACAAAAGAAATTTTTGCACCTTTACCTGAAACAAACACTTATTAATTTCTCATCTGATCGGATACTTTTGTATTGAACTCAGAAATCAATATTCAATTAATGACAATTACTCAAAAATACCAGTGTTTATGCTGGCGAATATAAAATCAGTTTGTGTAAATAAGTTTGTAAGTTTTTGTTTATTTGTTTTTTTTATGTAAATGTTGCATGACCTAATACTTAAAAAATATAAACACCGTGTTTTGTTCCCATCCCATACACGAATTATCACGATTAAATGATTATTAAAACACCGATGATCACTCTAAAAAGTAAACCCAGTAGTCGAATTTCTCCGATTATATATATATATATTGAAGTTCGTTTATATGAAACAATTTTATGAAGTCCCTTGAACTTCAATATAACAAGTTTCTACTGTGTACATATAATATTTAATATACCATGAACAATGGTGTAGAAATGAGCTGTGGAAGCTGGGGAAATCAAGTGACTATTTGTGCATTCTCGTCTGCTTCTTTTTCCCCACAGGGAGTGTTGCCCCCTACAGTTTTTACAGAAACAGTTTTCTTATCCATCATATCATGGGATAGCAAGGGGGAACAATAAGGGGGGGGGTTTCATTATGAAATATTAGGTAGTATATGAAGATTTTTCCTTATTACTTTGTTTACCATCATGCAACATTCCTGAGAAACATTTTGTTGATTCCAGTTCTATGACTGATTCTCAAATAATCTGGAGGAGTAGAAGAATGATTCATTGATAGTAATGTTAACACATGCCGCCAGTAACTGGGAGTTATATATATACTATACATACAGTAAAACTATTGGTACTAGCATCACCTTTAGAATCAAAATAATAAATTTAAAACAGAGGTGGTCTCATTATCCAATTGAAATATAGAGAAACTATAAGATACCAGCACAAACATAAGTGGTCATTATAAAGAGGTGTCCTTAATACCTAGGTGAAGCTTAACTAAACAGTAAAACTTGTGTAAATGGGCACCTGTTAATAAGGGCTACTTGTGAACACCATAAACTTACACATTTATTTATATTTTTGTATAAAGGTACAAATTTTATAAACTCTTTTTATAAACACACAAACTGTGAGAAATGAAATTCACTTTGGGGCAGTCAGGGACCATAATAAAGTCAGCTGTGAGGAAGAAAATCAAGATCTCAAACATTAATTAATGGACTGTGAATCAGGAGAGTTTAATTTTCCAAAGAACATAATGAAATAACAATATATTGTATAAAATCACCCATCATTCCAATATAATCTTTCATTATTTCAATACACAGTTAACTACATGTACAAACATTCTCTGAATGGTTAAATTAAACCTGTAAGACAAAAATCAATTCCATCATAAAACTAAATAGCCTCAGAAAATATGGATACAAAAATGCCGAAAGAAATACATTGGGATTTATTGTATAAACTAAAAAATCGAAGCAAATCGTTAGAAGCGAAATTGTTAGCCGAGTTTTGGATATGAGCCATAATTTCCTCTCTTCAGAAAATATACACTAAGCCAGCATGCATCACAGATCAATAGACCATCTAACAGACTGGAATTCCCTTGACCTTACAGAAGTATGGCATCAATGTCTCCAGACCCATTAACAATTATTACAATTATTGCATAATCAAACACTGAAGCCATTCCCAGCTATTTAATGGCTCCTCTACTGTTCTGTAGTACTCACAGCAACACAATAAAACAAACATACTTATATTGCATTACATCCAGCTCAGAAAATGAAGTCCAACCTATGAAAGCCTTTCTGCTTTATGGCTCAATAAGGAGAGCATTGAGGTCTACAGACCTAAGGCTAGAAAAAAATAATCATATTTACTTGAACAAAAAATAGGGTATAATTATAGGTCACAAACTTTTCTGCTTTTATCATTCTTTGGAGATATGATTCATCCCATAATAATTTCATACTTTGGATTGAATGGTCAGAAAACTTAAGGTCAGCACCAAAAACATTGGGTTGCTTGGGTTACTGTAAAAACAACATTTTTTCCCAGCCCATAGTTAGCAAGTTTGATCCTGGTGCATGGTACATGTTATCTGTGGGGATTAGGGTGACCATGTTATGTTTAAGATCATTTGTCATCTTATGCTGATTTGAGAGATTTCTGTGGAGAAGTTAACAATTACTTGTGGAGAACAAGGTTAGAGCAGAATGGAATCCAGGAACACAGATACATTAACTGCCGAACAGTAACTTGTGCCAATATACACTTAAGAAGGGGTTTTAAGACTTCAAAATACAAATCATAATTCTTGTGTCAAGGGCCTTTAAAATCAAACAGGTCAATCTTAACAGATCCAATTCTACAAGGAAATTCTCATTTCAGGAAACGCATCTGTTTTTTCTTCATTTCTGGAGAGTCAAAGTTTATACTTCATTATCAGAAAAGGCAGAAGCATATCTTAAATTAATTTTCATGGATTCCAAAAATAAATTGAGGCAATCTTCTTGCTTCATTCACACTGCCAAACATTGAAGTGATAACATAATTTTACAAGCTATCGGCTTTCATGAAACTGTAAATGTTACATTTTTGTAGTTTACATTTAATTTGTAGCACCAAGATTAATGTTCCATCAAAATGGCCCATTCAGATTCATTCCTAAATAAAAAGGCCTTGGTGCACTATCTATAATATATTGTTGTGACAAGAGTAACATTAGATAATACAGGACACAGGGTATGTGAAAGCCAATGAACTAAACACGAGGGCCAATCATTCTCAAAATTTAATGAAACCTCATCAAAATTTTTGTCACAGAATTGAGGTAAGACAATGTTCCAATTTAACTGAGGACCAGTCTACCAATCGGAACAAAATTCATATGATACTGGCTGACACAGTTTAACAAAGATCCAATCAAAACTATAACCTCTAGAGTGTTGACAAGGTTTTCCAGTGATTTGACCTGGTGACCTAGTTTTTGACCCTAGATAACGTATGTTTGACCTTGCCCAAGATATCATTAAGACAAACATTCTGACAACATTTGATGAAGATTTAATCAAAACTGTGACCTCTAGAGGGTTAACTACTTTTTTCCAATGATTTGACCTGGTGACCTAGTTTTTGACCCTAGATTACTTATGTTTGAACTTGTGCAAGATATTATTGATACAAACATTCTGACAAAGTCTGATGAAGATTCAATCAAAATTGTAACCTCAAAAGTGTTAACAAGGTTTTCTGGTGCATTGACCTAGTGACTTAGTTTTTGACCAGAAATGACCCATATTCACACAATTTAACACAAACTTCCTGACAAAGTTTCACGAAGACCCAATTAAAACTGTGAACTTGTCCAAGATATCATTGAGATGAACATTCTGACCAGGTCTGATGAAGATTCACTCAAAAGTTTGACCATTTAAGTGTTAACAACCCCCAGATGTAGATGACGGATGATGGACACCAGAGTAGACTGACTAATCACTATAGCTCACTGAGCACTACATGCTCAGGTGAGCAAAAAAATGGTAGACCAGTCAAAAAAATAGAAATTTTGGAATATTTTCACCACAGGTAGACTTAATTTAAATTTAACACTCAATATTTATTTCTCTTGTTCATGGTGGCTTCAGGACATTGGTTTATAACAAAGACTGCACTTTTATAACACAAAAAAAATGAAAATACAAAACACAAGTAAATCAAGTACGCCCTTAATCCTATAAATTTACTGAAACACAAAATAGCTTGTATGATTTCAAAAATCTACAGCACAAAATACTGAACACTCCCAAATAACAGCCCCAAACATTTTTGAGAGAAAACTGAAAAAACTCTTCAAAGTCATAGCATCAAAATTTTGTTCAAACAATATGTAAACAGGGTTTTCACTGAGAAGTCATAAGTGTGAAAATGACCCTTGTTGGACAAAAATAAAAGAGTTAACAAGATTTTCTTCTAAATTCATTGCGAATTCTCAAGACTCAGAAGCTTTATTTTACTATTTTAAGAGTTTAAGGATCAAATGAATGCCCTGTGTATACAAAATGGATAAAAAAATCAGAATAATGTAATTTTCCTACAGGGCATTTATTAGAACATATCCAGCAAATAATGAAATTTTCACTGTTTGGTATTTTGCATATGAGCCAAGTTTTCATAAATTTAATTCATTCGCAACATGACTTTCCAACATATTCCTTCAATATGGATAAATGAAGCATATTCTGGCATAAAGTCACAGCAATAACAGTGTACTGCCAGGTTGGATCACAGCTTTGTATTGTTAACATAATGGTTCTTCACAACAGAAACTGTGAAAATTTACAGGCTGAATACAGTAAAATTAGTGCCAAAGGCTGCAACCATGGTCCAGTACGCTAGAATAATGTAACCCGGAGATCTAAGTTCAAATCATGGTCACAGCAGGTCATACCCTTCAAAGAAAATTTGACAAAAATGTCGATTTTCTTCCATACGCAGAGAAGTTGCAAGCTAAAAAATTGTTGAAAAACAGGCATTAAACCCAGTGAAAAATAAAAGTGCCAAAAACCCAACTGCAAATAAAGACAAGCTCTATATGAATACCACTGTGATGTTATGAAGACAAATCTTAACATTTCAAGATAGGGAATCTAAAATATAACTATAAATCAATATGGCATCATATCATGCATTCACTTTTAACAACTTACAAAAATGCCAAGGAAAAATTACTGGAACATAACATTATTCTTTCACAAAAAAAGGAATATGACATGATTTTTAAGCCAGAACAAGAGGGCCACGATGGCCCTGCATCACTCACCAGAATAAATGTTAATTAACTTTTTACTAAAAATGTAATAAAGGTACACTTGTGGGCAAATAATGGGGAACAATAATAAACTTGATAAAGGACCATCAAAGGATACTGCAAAGAGATATTCGTGATGACTGTCGGATGCCACAGACCAAATTTGGTGATGATCCAACCATCAGTTCATGAAAAGAAGTCATTTTATGGTATTACTATTTTTAGCTCTAGCGGCCCCTAATTGGGGCCAACCATTTTTATTTCAGCATATCTGATAGAACACTATTTAAAGATGCTAAAAACCAAGTTTGGTAAAAATTCATCCATAGAATCATGAGTAAAAGTCGTTTCAAGGTATTTCTATTTTTAGCTCTAGTGGCCCCTAAAAGGGGTCAACCATTTTTATTTGAGCAAATCTGATAAAAGTCTATCTAAGAATGCTACAGACCAAGTTTGGTGATGATCCATCTATTGGCTCATAAGAGGATGATTAAAGGTTTTTCTATTTTTAGCTCTAGTGACCCCTAAAACTGATATAATATGAGTAAGAACATCAAATGGCTCCTACACAGCAAATTTGAAGTAAATCGGACAGGTAGTTTCTGAGGAGAAGACCATTGTTGACGCCAGACGACAGATGACTGAGAATCCACCTACACAACCGAAGGTTCAGGGTGAGCTAAAAACAACATCGTGTTTAGATTAATCTGACAGACCCTTTTTTGGTGTTAACTCTTTAAGTTCCTACCAGCATATCTAAAGCACAAAAATACTTTGAAGACAAATCTTCCAAAATATGAAAGAAAAAAAATAGAATTTTTTTTGACAAAAACCTGATTTTTTGAGTCAATTAACTCATAACATGCTTTTTTCTAGCCTTAGGAAGAAATAAGAATACACCAAAGAAGTCACAATGAGTCAGAACAATAAGATCAGGATGCCTAGAAGTTTAAAGTTATGAAAATTCTCACTATAGTATCAGTACTAACCGCCAAGTCTAAGACAAGAACATTGCCAAGATGGTTTCAATGATTTGTATTTAACAACAGTTGACCATGTGTGGTTAACAAATGCAAATATTTTCATATTTCAAGATGTATATAGGCAAATGAATGCCCAAGCAAGTAACATTTTCAAGATTTTTTTCTTCAAATTCATCTACATAATTATCTCGATACTGCAGATACAATATGCAAGACTACTAAAGCATTTATGCAAAGATACACTATTTAGTTTTTCTCAAAAGAGCAGGTGCTTGTATTAGGAAATATATGGTAGCCTATCACTTTGTTCAGACCATTATTTTCATAACAATAAAAATTTCTGGCAATCTCCTACAAATCTGAAATAGATCTTTATATTTTTACCACAAAATACATGAATCTGATCATGTAATCCTCGGTAAAACAACAAAGTATTGTTTCTGTAGGCATTGAACAGATTTCTTGAAATTATTTACGTCCATGGAAACATTCTTCCCTCAGGAGGAATCAATTGTTTATTCTCACCTGTTGAATTTGTAGGAATGTGTTCTAAAGTATAACCACTTCATTACACCATAAAATCACAGCAAAGTACAAATAAGCCCATCAAAGACATAGTGATTATACATCATAGGAAAAAACATCATTATTATTGGCCTTGACAGGCTCGTTGATTGCGTTCTTGTAATACATTAGTATATGATTCACAATCCAATTATTGCACTAACAAACACAAAAACAAAACTATCCAAAAATATGTCGTAAGTCATGTACTGATACAAATACAAAGTGTAATGACATGAAATTGGCATTCATTGGTTTCTACAATTTTTTTTACATCCAATCAGCATTCATTATTTTTAACCAATGGTTGTTTTTTGCCCATTCCTGAATCAACATGCACAAGTTTGCCTTTCATGTACAAACTTCATGTAATTTTGTGAGTGACCCTATGTTTCATGTGAGAAAAACTTATTGGGCAGTTATTTTTACCAGGGTATTGGGTTTAACCAAACAATTATATGAGAATACTCTTATGAGAGGTCTGTCTTGTCCAATTTAATCCAACAATTAATAATTCTATCAATGCTAATAGTCGTCCAAATTATTTCCACTTACAACAATAAACCTCTGTGTTTAAGCTTACAAATACAGTATCAAAAGTCTACATCACACTGTCATGACCAACAGGGCTCTCTCTCTTTTGGGGAACTGGGGCCGGGGTCCTGGAAGGGGGGAATTTTGCATCATTTTCAGTTCAACAGGGGATTTCAAAAGCCTAATTAATGTAATAAGCGGGGGAATTTTTACCAAAAATAGGGAAAAAAAAGTATATTCCAGAGGTGGGGGAATGGGGCTGAATTTCGGCCCCAAATTCAGGAGATCGAGAGCCCTGACCAAGATCCATGTTGTTTACATGGTTGCCTTTATTCACGGGTTACCGTTAACACTGATCTTGTATCACAAAGGTAAGTTTTTATTTATTATTAAGGCATTTTATTCTTCAGTGTATATAATGTAACACCAACAGTAATGGTCATTTGGCATCTTTTCAATCTTTGATAGTTGAGTAAGACCCCAGGCTTATGCTTGAGTAGAACCACTGACCTTCCATAAACCAGCTAGACAATTCCCCGCAAGTGAATTTTTCTCTGGTCTCTATTGGGGTTTGAACTCACACCAGTGATGGGCTGATGATCACTAGTTAGAGATCATAACCACTTGACCATGGAGAGCTCTTTGTCATGGTGTAATTTCCATTACAAATCTTTGTGACATTGTTTGGGAAATTAAATACAGACTGGGTATTTTACATACAGTAAAGCCTCATTCAGTGACCACTACTGGCTAATATAAAGACTACTCCGTTATAACAACCAAATATCATTCAACCAGTTTTCAATATTACCTGTAAATTTCAACTTGATGATCAAGACCACATCAATGTTATAATATTGTTTTTTCATCCCTCTTAGTATCAAGGGTTTACTGTAGTATTTAACAAGGAAGCAGGCATCTGATAAAACGTCATAACTTTCACACATTATTATGTTATTAATTTCCTATTTTGGTAATTAATAAATTCCTTGTTCAGATATGCTGACATTTAGCCATAAAACATGGAAATACAGGAATTCGTTTGAAATCTCTGCACAAATGTATCATTGTATGAATATGTTAACAGACTGGATTCCAAATTATCAAGACAGTTCATAATGAGGGTGAATGGCAAAACTGCCAAGTCTTTCAGTCCTGACTGACCAAAACAAATTCTGACAGGCAAAATTTTGCCTGATACCAGCATCCTCTGCATACTTTCAGCCTTTTACCTGACACATTCTCCCGCAGTTTAACTTCACTTCAGACAATGATCCTAATTACAATGATTACTGATAAGATTGATAGTCAGAAACATCACAATAATGCTACATATACTCAAAAATAAGACCTTGACAAAATTTGTTAACTGTTAGGGTCAGTCTGCCAGTTAATTCCAACTTAAAACTTACCTGCTTCTTTAACAGCAGAAATTAATGTCATCTCCGCATTTAAATCAAAGACAAAAATAAAACAAATACAGTAAAACTCTAATGAGACCACTTTCAGGACCTGAAAAATCGGTTGTAATGAAGCGTTCTCAATTCAAGTTGAATTTTAGGGGAGTTATTGAAAGCCAGTATGAAAATAACTGGTCTTTATAATAAGGTGGTTATGCTATAGAAGGTGGTCGCTATCAATTTTGAGGTTTTACTGAATAACATACTAACAATACTGAGAAATTTCTTAACTCAAATTTCAGGAGTAACACAAAAACTTACCGTCTTCAATTCCACTTTTTTAGCAATTTTCACCATTTTTTTCTTCACAGAAATATTTATTTTGTATTTCACTCTAATGCCATCAACAATGGTATTATATTATAAAATGTTCACTAAAATGGAGGTGCAGTAAGTCAAGCATTCCAGCAAATAATAAATCAATCATAAGCAAACAATTTTATTCTATCAAATGGTCAGACAAACCAGTAAAACATCTGTTATAAGCTTACAATATAATTCAACTAAACTTTCCATAAATTCTGAATAAAGAAAATAAAACAGGATATTAATGCCTTTAATTTTTGAGATAGGAAAAAAACTGCAAACTCCACAAATTAATGTCATTTATCAAAATTCTGATAAAAATGATCCAACACTGAGTCCAGAGAAAAAAGATTACAGAATGCACAGCATCCCAGACAACAGAATAAACTGTCTATAAATCTCCTGATATCACACCATGTCAAACTTCCAGGAAAATTTCCAATAAGACACAATTACATACATCCATTTAAATATAACAGATTCAAAATTCCACTAATTGGCATAAGGAGATAAAATCAAAATCACCACTTGAATAAAATCAAGTCATTAAGATTGGACACCAACCAACACAGAACACCAACAGTTCTATCACTGAACTCTGAGCTACACTGAAAATGTTATATACAGTATATATATATATTACTGGGTACCATATGTCAAGAGTTTCCATGTTATCTCTTGAAGGTAATCTCCAATACAGGTATCAGAGTGTGTGGGATAGTACATCAGACATGTTGAACAACTATTGGACAACAGAAGAAAGTATTCAATTTCCTCCTCCTTGTATATACATAGGCCATGATCCTGTAAATAGTGAATTGTTTATGTGTCTTTCAAATGTGTCAATAGGATGATTTCTGGTTAACATAGCAATAATTGAAGCCATTTGCTGGACAACTGTGATGAGAAAATATTGCTTTGGGCAAACCCAAAATGAGTCAATTGCTCTACATGACCCACTTGATCTCATTTTGGATATAATGTCTTCAATCAAATCTCCCAGGGTTAGAACACACAAACCAGAAGAAGATACACCCAATGCTCTCCGTACTGAGCTAGATAGGAGCAAAGCTATAGAAAGAGGGCAAAATAATATTTTTGCAAAGCCTCTAAAATTTTCGCTTTGAATTTTATTTTTTTGTGTGAGTGACTAGTGACTACAAGTCAGAGACCATAACCATACGACCATAGATGTCCCTTTGAGTTTTATTATCACAAACCTTTCACGACAAACAGGAACAGTAAGACATTACAAGAGGGCTACGATGGCCCTGCTTCCCTCACAGGAATAAATGTAAATTAACTCGTTCCCAAAAAGGTAATAAAAGTACACTTCTGGGCAGATAATGGAGAACAATAATAAACTTGACAAAGGACCATCAAAGGATACTACAAAGGAATATTCGTGATGACTGGAGGACCAAATTTGGTGATGATCCAACCATTGGTTCACGAAAACAAGTCATTTTAAGGTATTTCTATTTTTAGTCTGGTGGCCCCTAAAACAGACTGACCAATTTATTCAAGCAAACTTGAAAGAAGACCATCAAAGGATACAACAAACCAAGTATAGTGATGATACATCCATTGGTTCATGAATTACATTTAAAGGCATTTCTATTTTTAGCTCTAGCGGCCCCTGAAAGGGGCCAAACATCTTTATTTGAGCATACCTGATAGATGACCAAGTAAGAATGTTTCAAACTAGGTTTGATAATAATCCATCCACTGTTTCATGACAAAGTCATTTTAAGGTGTTTCTATTTTTAGCTCTAGTGGCCCCTAAAAGGGGCCGACAAAATCTTTTTAGCACACATGGCAGAGGACCATCTAAGGATGCAACAAACCAAGTTTAAGGACGATCCATCCACTGGTTCATTAGTAGAGGAGGGATTTAAAGGTATTTCTATTGTTAGCTCTAGCTGCCCCTAATAGAGGCCAACCAATTTTATTCAGCAAATCTGATAGAACACTATCTAAGGATGCTAAAAACTAAGTTTGGTTATAATCTATCAGTAGAATCAAGAGAAAAAGTCATTTTAAGGTATTTCTATTTCAAGTTAAAAAGATTAACCAAACAGAATTCAGAATATTTATTTTATATTTATGTAAAAAATGAATGACTCTGTATCAATGATATGATGTTAGTGTCACCACAATTACAAACAATCCCCTGTTCAATAATCTGTAGGTTTCTAAGGAGTGTTAGCAACAATATTTATGATTGTATTAGTTTGCACCTACAATTCTATATATGGGCATAAGGAGAGGAAATGTCATCAAGAAAGTGGGCGGTGCTATAACTGTTGATAATGTTAAAATAAAAGTAGCATAAATTTAAAATGAAACATGATTTAAAGATAAAATTCAACCTATGTGAAAGTGACTGAGTCTGCTGAGTTTATTAGATTCTGATGATCATGTCATACAATATTAACTAGAGGCAGTGCAATCTAGGGAAGTCCAGGGGCATGTTGCCCTGGAAAATTTTTGTACTAAACCTGCCATTTTTCCCCATTAGGCCTAAAAAAAGTTTGTTTCTAGATACATGCCCAAAAAAATTGGGTCGGTAGGTAATTATTTCATGTTTTTTTTACATATATCTGCAATACTGTATGGGAATATGTGCGCTGCAATATTAATGAGTGGTGAAAATTACAATATAGCACCAAGATTTGGATGCCGTAAAAACCTATGAGTCTGCAGGTAAACTATTGGGTCGGTCGAGTAACTGGAAAGAAACCTTTTTTTAGGCCTTACCTGGCCAAATTTTAACCGAGGCTAGTGCCTCGGTGTGCCTCAGGATAGTTATGGTAATGGGAGGCACATAAGGGCAAAGTCATATTGGGCCAAAAAAAAGAAATAGTAGTAGTAACCCAATTGACCCAATGCTTTGTTATTAACCCAAAAGTTTGAAACTGCAAAATCCACAGCACGAGAAATAATTATAATGAATCATAATTCATAACATATATTTTTATATAAGGTATGTTTTAAAAAATGGTTGGGACATGTCTATTTTAATTTCAATTGTAAAGTAACCCAGCGATTATTTTCCTACTTTGATTGGGTCTGGTAAACTTCCCAATCAAGAATAAAGATACTTTTTCCTACTTCCCGACCATCAAATTCTCAATTTTGGCATCACACCATGCATTTTTTCCCAACTGGACTGAATCCAGACCATTTTGCAAAATTGCAAAAAATCACTGTAACCCTAAACAAAGGAAAGTTTATAAATGTAATTATTCGTACCTGATCCTTATCATCCAGTCTTCCTCCGTTAACTTGTATTTTTGGTTTTCCAGGTGTTAATCCATGTGAACCGGAATTCGATGGACGCCGTTTAATAAAACCCTTGACATCTTCACGGAAAGATCTTGCTTTCTTAAGCATTTTTGACCCAGATGTCTTGTCTGAAGAATAAATAAAACAATTATTGCACAAAAATGTTTACTATCCATTCATTCAATCATTGGCCTGTAGATTAGTGATGGTCTATGTTGTTCTCTTGAGATTACAGTTGAATTTCACATAGCAACCACTTCAATATTAAGACCATTTCATTATAATGATTACTTATTATTTTGGACAAGTTTTCAGCATTTTCTCTTTATTTCAACTTGATGATGAGACCACCTCAATATAATGAACATTTCCCGAGTGGTAAAAAAGGTTGTCTTTGTAACAGGACTTTCCAGTACTTTATCATCATAATTCATATCACCAACAAACACACAGAAAAGCAATTAATGATACTTAATTTCTAACTATCAGCAATAAAGGTCAAACCAAATCATTTCTTCCTTTTGAAATCTCATAATTACAAAATTTGAATAGATGTCTTGCTTTTCTAAAGAGATCGTTCTTGAATACAAAAATTCATGTAAATTTCAGGCCTGGAATCTCAACAAAAATGGAGCGTAAATAATAACACTTATCAAATCACTGATCAAGGGAGGCAACCTACAATTTATGTGAAGTGAAGCCTGTGTTTGTATGATTACCTCCCTTGCCCCAAACAACTGTTCTTTTTGGGGAGGGGGTGAAGCATTATTCACACATGGCATTTTAGAATCACTCAAAGGTTGAAAAAACAATACAATGACCCCTGAACAAACACACAGGGAGACCGATCTACAAGATTCATGAGCATAAACAATGCTGAATGGACCTCAATACATTTTTAATCTGAATTTTACTTGTTCAATAATATAAAGCCAAACCTGAGCTTTCAGCAGCTAGCTGTAAATTAAATCTACCACATTACAAATGGCATCTCTAACACTTTAATCCAATTCTGATTAAACTTTTATCTTTTTCATTAGATCTTCATCATTTATTTTGATGATTTTTTGTTATTTAAATGGATTTTGATATCATTTATTTAATATTAAATAATATATTTTGATTATTTTTATTTGATTTTCACCATAAAATGCAGTATTAGTGTCCGAGATTGTAAGTGTGGCCTTTGAGAGCATTCGAACTCACAATGCCCTAGCTGAGAGGCCAACATCCTAAACATTACCCAATCCTATACCCCCATAATCCAAATAATAATCAAAATGCTCCTGCAAAAAACAGAAGTAAGCACCCCTTTATTAATAAAAATCCTGTGTAATGTACTGGTCCATCAATCCATACATTTACAGTATAAACAACTTACACTACAAATTTAAACTGGCCAAAGCTTCATCACTTAATCAATACATAATCAATACTATGAATTAAACAACTTTTGAAGTTTCGAATGAAAATGGTTTTTCCCCTAACTGAAGGGTACACAAGGAAGTATATTTTACCACATGAAAGTAAGCAGAAATCTCAAAAACCTGAAACTGTACTTTCAAGTCATACACAAATCATGATATTTAAATTGATAAACAACTTTCACAATAGAATCTTGATAATAAGACTGTCTTTAGTACAAAGAAAATAAAGCAGCTTTAATATTAAGATATTATCAAGATAATATATAAATAGATAACTGTAGCTGTACAGAAAACCAGTCCAAAAATAAGTGATCTTGATGATGAGATGATTATCGAGGCCATCCTGTGACGTTAAACATAGATGAGCTCCATGTGCATACTAATTAATATAGCACTGTTGTATAGACACTGTGTAGTTGACACCATTCATATGTGATCAGGGGCGTGATGGACTGTGTTATCATTAAAGCTCATTTATAACTAACCTGATTTATAAAATGAGTGATAATAAGATCACATTATCAGCCATTGTAGCCATTATGACTACTGAATGACCTTGTTATGTAGTATGCATTATGTCATAATGACCCTCAAAATGGCATAAAGTTTTGACTCTTGAAATTAGCAACATAAAACTTCTGACTCAAAGTGTCAGATTTACTATGACATCAGCATGAAATATTGGTGACTCTAAAAAATAATTGGTCAAGGGTCCATTCTTACCCTCAATTTTGGCCGTCTAGTGAGCATCCTGAGTATGTCATAGGTTTAGTAATGAAAAGAAATTAAAACCTTTCTTAGTTTGCATAGCTTTAATCAGCCAAGATTAAGCCATAAATATCATATTAAGATGTAAGGGCTTTACCAGACCAAATAAACTTTTACCAAGAGGTCAAAGTATCCTGATGACCTCAGCAGGCCAAATACATCTTAAGTGGGTCATAATTGCATAATACTAAACAATAGTACTTATACATATGGGGTGGAAGGTCAATAACTTCCTCTTCTTCACAGAAACAATAAACGATAAGTGGATATGAAATTCATATTACACAATTATTAAGTATGTACTAAACAATTAAAGCAACAGAAAACATGTGAACAAAGGCCACCAAAGGGACAGAAAAAGTATAACCCTTAAAAACAGCTGATCTTTCAACAGAGGATTATTTGATCACTTTAATATTAATACATTTGTATTATAAATTTATTATTCCCTTTACACAGTGGCATATATTTACAGATGGTCATTCACTCAGGGTGGACTGTACAGTAAAGTAGCAGAGAATTTATGTAATATCAATTCCTTATACAAATATGTAATACAGCATGGTTAATTTGCTATTCATTTAAATCTCAATTAACGTACAATCCCAATGTTCTTATTATGTTGTTGATTACATGCTACTCCAGCAGTATGACAATAAAACTAGGAGATGAGGTCATCCTTAAAAAATTATTTGTTTACAGTTATATGACCACTCATTAAATATCCCCAAGTTGAAGTCACAAATGTTTCTAGCGATTTAAAAAAAAATTGTTCTTTATTCCAGCTTTATGTTTTTGGTACAAGCAAACAATTAATGTAAATAAAAAAAACACCACTTTCTATCCACAGTTAAAACTTTGGGTTGTGTAACCAACTTTTTTAAAATAATGGCCCAACTTAAAAAAATAGGCTAGATAAAATGAATGGTCAGATTGTCATTAGATTCTGATATTTTGGATAATAGTATGGAAAGACCTTGATATTAAGGCCACTTTGGAACAAAAAGTGTATTGGATATGAGGTAGTCTCATCTCAAGCAGAAATAAATCCATACTTTTCCCTTTTTGGAGGCCATAGTTCACAGATATCCCGACTAACCCTATTTTTTCTGCTGACCAAAAACTTTTTCCTCTGTCTTTCTGTTCCACAGATGTTTTCAACTATAAAAAATATAGTTGAACACAGTTCTTCAGACCTACTAACCCTATATTTTAAGGAAGTTAGCAGAAACCAGGTATTTATTTTTTTGGTCAAAAGAACAAAACTTTTGTCCACCAGACAGACTCCAACTCCTGGATCCACTCCTGGTATCTCCATACCAAATATCAGGCAGGCTAATAGTTCTGTAAGACTGGAACCAGGTCAGACAACAGATATCCACTGTACACAGTTTGCTACCTCGAGCATAAATTTTCTCCATCAATCAATGCAGCATTACAAAATTATCCAAGCCAGACTCAGCATACAGATACATTATTCACTATATATGGGAATGTTACCCAGCTGTAGAAAAGGGGTATAACTCCAGATTCTTATTTTTCTTTCAAAAATTAAGAAAATCTATTCATTTTATTTACTTATATTTGAATTAAGAATTAGACTTTGTGAACAGATCATTTTGAATCTTTTATGTTTTGTTGAGTTTCTGTGTTATATAAATTAACAGGGCTTTTTTTTCCTGCTATAGCCGTTTATAGGCATCTTCCCTTCAAGAAAAATCCTTAAATTAATTCAGATTTCCCCTAAAATTCAGTTTGCTTCAAGTTTTTTCTTCCCCTTTTACAAAAATACTGTGTCATTTTTTCCCCAAATTTAAAAAAGGCCCCTTCCCCTACCCGTGAAAAAAACCCTGATCAATATAATGGACTTCAATGTCGAACAAGAAACTAGACTACAACCTTTTTCTGAATTTTTTTCTTTAAATCAAAAAATCTCTTTCATTTGATATCAATTAAAATAAAAAAGTAAAACAAAGCTTTATCAATAATAATAATAATTATGTTAATTTAGAAAAAAATACACCTTCATTAAGGAGAAAACCCTATTGATAATAAATTATAATGCTGGAGAATAATATGCAACAATCAAGTACAAATTAAATGAGCTTCACCATCATATTCCTAAGGTATTCACACAAAAAAAAAATATTTATGAATGATACAAACTAAACCCATAAAAAGATTTTTTCATACATTTTCATTGTTACAATAATCCATAACTAATCTGGAATTGAATCTTTTCGATAACTGATTCCTTCAGAAATAAGGTCATACAAGCTATAAAAATGCAGGCATCTCAATGAAAAAGATAATATTACAATTTGCAGCTCATACAAGCATGTTCAAAAATCATTTTCTCTCAATTAGAGTTTCCTTTAATCCCAGAGAAGCAAACAAAAGCACATAAAATGACAAAGCTAGGGTATTAGTTGTTGCTACAGCAAAGTAGCACTGTGGCATTTATTATGCAGTTCAAGAGGAGGGAATCTATAAAAAGATTTCAAGACGTTGGCAAACATGGAATATTTTCCAAGCAAATTGGAATACCAGATGTCTAGGAAGCACAGATGTTACTAATAGTTACAAATTTGTTATTGTATCTAAAATATCCCGAAGAACTATACATTTCAGTACAATAGAGCATTATCATTCATTAAGTGCATTAGGATAAAATGCGTTAAATATTGGATTTTTCTTTGGCTAGAAAGACAGAAAAAAGCTTTCATTGCATTGGGAGATTTTTTAAAGAAATACAGATACGCAACTAGTGACATGTTATGCGTAAAAGTAGTAATATGGATTTAGACTATAAATTGATACTCATCTTCAATATTAGAATTCTGTACCAACTGACGACCAACATTTTAATAATGCATATTTTAACCCACTTCCTATGAACGTGGTGAAATCTACAGATTACCTTTAACACTAGTTAGATCTATGATCACAGAAGTTGGAGCAACCACTGAACTCGGTAATGGAACCTTTCCATGCTTTTTCCTAAATTTTCAATATTCATCAAGAAACAAAGATTTTCTGTGCATAATTCTTTCTCACAAAACATAAAATAGAAGTAGTGGAAGATGCTCTAAGCAAACAAATAATACCAGCCTCTGACAAAAAACATCTCACTCATATTTACTAACTTTTCATAATGTCATACAATGGGAGACAACCCTATCATAAAAATGCACATTGCTTGGATTAACTCCCATGAAAGAGGTAAACTAATAACAAAATGATACGAGCTCATGGAAGGCAAGGTCAATGTAATCAAGCTGTTTTGTAGACCAATAAAATAGCTAAATGTTACAAAATGTTACAATTTTATGACTATAAAGATTTGCCTAGGAGCTTTACAATGTATACATGAAAACAGAACAGCTGTTCTCTAGATGTCAGTGTTGTACTGTAAGACAGCTTGTGGCAATGACAAGTTTAGCAGACTGCACATGTTGATACAATTTACAGATATAAATGTAGAAGGATAGAATGACATGAAGATTTATCCGTATTGATAAAAATCTAAAACAAAAGCATCCCTTAGATTTTAGTACATTCTGGGCCAATCCTTATGTACTTCTCCTTTGTTATAGTAAAACCTCAAGAATATTAATGCAAACATAAAGGCTAAAAAATTTTATACATTGTTTGATGCAAAATGAACTTATATAGTAAACTTAATGAATTAGCCCATTAAAACTGTAGTTAACAAGATATGATTATAAAGTGTGCATAACGCTTAAAATAAATGAAGCAGATTTATATACATAAAATATTATATAAGACAAGAGGACCAAGATAGCTCTTTTTTGCTCACCTGAGTAAAGATTGCAACATCTATGGTTTTCCGGTGATCTGACCTGGTGACCTAGTTTTTAACCTGAGTTGACCCTTGTTCAAAGTTGTTCATGATATCATTAATACAAACAATCTGACAATCTAAATTGTGACCTCTAGAGCATTAACAAGTTTTTCTGGTGTGTTGACCTAGTTTTTGACTAGAGATGACCAATATTTGCACAATTTGACAAAATCATTAATACAAACATTCTGACAAAGTTTCATGAAGACTATGATTTCTAGAGCGTTAACAAAATTTCCATTCAATTTGACCTGGTGACCTGGTTTTTGACCTCATGGTCCATGTTCGAACTTGTCCAAGATATCATTGAGACAAACATTCAGACCAGGTCTGATGAAGATTCGCTCAAAAGTGTGACCACTAGAATGTTAAGGCTGAAAAAAATATTCTCGTTTCTGGTCCTCCGACCGACCATTAATTTTTAACCCCGATCGCATTTCTTTACCGAGAAATATTCCGGAATTTCAGTTCCATATACCGAAATAGTCCGCACTATTGTTACCACTGGAAATGGAATTTTAAGATGGCTGCACAACTACGATGCTTGCTCGCTGTAAAAGTAGATAAATGCGTCCATTTTTGTATTGTGTCCAGTTTGTTTGAATAAGCATGAAGCTCATCAAAATTTATCAAAGCAATGGCTTTGCATACATTAGCAGTTATTACAAATGACGGGTGTAAAAAAAAAAATCCCGACCTACCAACCCAGTTTATTTTGATGACCGTGACCAGAAACAAGAGTATTTTTTTTCGGCCCAACAACACCCAGGTAAGGACGACCGAGTAGACTGACTGATCACTATAGCTCACTGAGCACTACATCTCAGGTGAGCTAATAAAATGTTACATTTACTTGGAACAAAGTGGGATTTACTAAATATTACCTTATAAATGCCCCTCACCTAATCAATGCCCCCCATCCATGTTGAAAGAACTTAGTTGAAGATATCATGTCTAAAGCCACATCAAAACCCTTAATAATCCATAAAATGATCAATCATGTGTCAAAACACCATTCAAAGAAAGAAACTCAAGAGTGTTGAAATCAGAAACAAGAAATACTGCCCCGAGAGTCGTTTATTTGGAAATATTTATTTAATACCTTCTTTTAATGTAACAGTCAACAAATGATGAAGAAAATTCTTGAGCCTTTACATACAGCTAGCTTTTATTCAGGACTTTACTAGGTCAGAACACCAATAATTATATGCTAAAGACAAGCCATTGTTCACACGGTGACCTGTACTCCCACCAGGTCATTAAATCTGATTTAACTTAAAAGTATAATACTTTGAATAATCACAAAGAAATTGACAGTTTCTGTTCAAAAAGTGGAGGATAGCATAGGACCAGATTAGCACATACAGGTAATCCAGCTAGAGCATTGATATCCAGTATGTTGTCTCTGCTGCAGATCAACACAATCCTGATAGTACTCTGACTCATTGTTTTCTTACATACCCAGTACATTTTATCATTCTATAATACATTAAGATTACAAACCAGACAATTTTAACAGTAATTACTCAGAAAAAAGTCCAGTCAATGAATTTCCACTGAATATTGCAGTAATCAATACTTGCTAAACCTATAAGCTTACAGATTCATTCTCATATATGCAAATAATGTGGTCTGTTGGCCATTACAAGCAATTAGCTACTCAAAAAATCTTTCTAGACATCAAAAATGCCAATACTTCATATATTACCATAAAGCAAGATAATACTTTGTTCAATCAGAACTTGAATAAATGAATTAGGAAACAATAGTTCAGATTTGACCATACTCAGTTATCAGTACATATACATGATGCTGGGTGATGAGCTACATTAAAAGCCACTTTCAGTACAAAGTACTTGAGTTTATAAAATAAGTACAACAATATAATAGCTTATAAATGTGTAATCAAGAATAGTCACTCAACATTACTTACATAAATAAATTTTAAATTTTGCCATCAATTCTACAGATTGTGATAAGTATTCAACTTGAGGAAGACATCATGAACAGTTCTAGAGAAAGCTATGTGCCGTGACTGTGGTCCAGTGGTTAGTGTGCTGGCAATCCGGGTTCAAATCCCAGATCATACCCTTCTATGAAAATTTGACATTTTCCTCCATATTAGATAGGAGAAGTTGCTGGCTCCATGTGGAAGGGTAAGTTAGTACCGGTTAGAATACAGTTCAGGAAAACTGGTTAGGTGAACCAGTCGCCATATAGAACAAAATTCGTTGAAAAACAGCATTAAACCAAGTGAAAAAATATATGTATGGCCAGTAGTGTATTAACTTTTATAGTGTATTTGGGTCTTTAAAGTTAATTTGTCCATCAAATCAAACACAACTTTATATCACATGTGTGTAACTCATACATAAAATTGTTTTGCACCTTAATCCTCTGACCTTTGGGACAAGTAACAATTGTCTCCATCAAAATTATGATTAAGCACAAAAGTTGCTATTTTTTACATTATGTTTATATTAAAATAACTTAAAATCTAAAATAAAAGAATTGTACTTTTTCAGGCAACCAGTTTTCAAAAGTTTGGATCTGACACTGAAGATGTGCTTTTACAGAATGTTTGACAATTTTAGCCCCAAATACATGTATGTATACACTTCTAACAAGTTTTAACTATTAGCTCAGGCAGCCATGTATGCATTTATTCATCAGGAAACTGTGTATTAATAAGAGACCATACTTCAATCACAAGATTTTACCTCTACTGCAAATCGGTTAATTCATCATTCTTGTCTCTGAAACAAAACGAAACACTCTAACATGTACAAAGCTGTGTATGAGGAGATAACAACTCCATATAATTGGCTCTTCCAACAATCACTGATGTACCGCTGTAGCTGATAAGCCCAAGACTCTACTTCACTATCTAAAGGTACGATTTCATCCCTCAACACAAAATAATTTATGCTTAGGCATATTATCCAGGGTTTTATTTCAGAATGATACAAATTAAATGGATGCGCACACAATTTTAACCCAGACACCAGTATAGAAGCATATGTATACAGAGTATAACTGAGTCTAATAGGGTTATGCAACTGATGACTCGTGCTACATCTTTCTACATCCCTAGACAGCACCTGATTAATTAGTGTTATGCACCAAAATTAGATTTTCAGGAAAAACAATAGCCAAAAGAATAGCACCAATCTAATTTTCACACCCAATTATTGTGCGAAACCTTAGTCTTTACTATATCCTGACATTTACCAGAATCTCCAATAAAAATTATGAGTTGGTCTTCATATTGAGGTGAATGCTTACTGCACGCCTAATTTCACAATAGCTGGACGTAATGATCATAAATGCATTGTTCTAATGCAATGAATAGTTATATTACAAATATTGATAATATTCCAGAGGTGGGGAATGGGACCAGATTTCAGCCCCAAATTCGGAAGATTGAGAGCCCTGAAGCATATATAAAAGACTTTAAGAAGACAGTTCTGATAATATGAAGAACATCCAGAAAATACAGACCAATAAGAAAATAAGAATATATCAAGATGTGGTTTGGGAAGTAATGTTTGATATCTTAGAGTGAAGTTTGATATGTTAGTGTAAAGATACGTTATTAACAGCAAAATATAATAACATCAATAGTTAACTTATAGCACTAGTTGATTAAATGCCAAAAGTCACAATAAATACAATCTTTTGGCAACCACTAAAGATGATGGCATTTGCATTATATTGCATTATGCAATACTTCAATGGGACATCACATTATAGTATGATATACCAATATCCCATAATAAAATACATCACATCTGATTAATATCTCAAACTTAAAAAATGAAAAATTGTCAACTGATAAAGTGATATGAATGTATTAACCCTAATACCAAAATTCCCCCCACATCAGAAGCAGACTACTTTTGAAAACTTAGTGGCAAAAGAAGCCATTGCTTGTAATGAACAATGGCTTCTTTTGCCAAAATGGTTTCGAACCAATTTTCTTAAATAAATTGATGTTTTGTATATTAGCTTTGAATTTGGAAGAGTATCAGTATGCTAATAGACAAAGGTAAACAAACAATGCCTAAAAATTGCATCAAGTACTTTTATACTATATACTTTTATACTTTATAATAGTTCAATCAATATGGGGCCACATCAGTAAATACAAAACTTGAGAGACAAAAATCAATCAACCCTCAGGTGCATTTATTAGGGAATATTCAGTAACATTTAATATGATTTATGTTCTTCAGATGAGGAATATGCATCATATAAGATGGAATCATTACTGAAAAATACACTCACAAGTGGTAAACACTTCCTTGTTGCACACTGAGAAACAATCTTGAGTGTTGAATAACAAGGATAGGGTGTGTATTTACAACTACAATATTCACACCATTCACAAATAATAAGTCTGCACAAGACAAAAAAATACTTCTAACATATTTATGAAGCATTCACTTGTATAACTTTTAGGGGATACTATGTTCTGCAATATTAATAAAACTT
Source organism: Lutraria rhynchaena (assembly GCA_008271625.1). Taxonomy (NCBI): domain Eukaryota; kingdom Metazoa; phylum Mollusca; class Bivalvia; order Venerida; family Mactridae; genus Lutraria; species Lutraria rhynchaena. The sequence continues at coordinate 303,293 of VIBL01000365.1, forward strand.
TATTGCATTTTTGTAGAACCAGATAACTTAAATTTCCATAAACCATGTTGGACTAAGACATGTTTAGTGACCTTGGCATTTGATAAAACATACATTTATACTAATTATGCTTATTTAATTTATGACCTCATTTTTACCAAGAAGGTTTTCCTCAATTCCAACTTCCAAGTACTTGCTGAGACATGGTACAAAGTATGCTTATAAATGTGTTAAGAACAAATATAATGATACATACAAGTTGCAAGTGATACTAAATTTTCTCACTGCATTGTTATAACTTATATGCTTTTTTCCAGGCTTAATAAGACAAAGAAAAAACTTTGATCTCAGACATTGACTAATATTAGTAGGGCATTAGTCAGTATCAGAGTACCTATCTGGATAAATCATCAGATGATACATTCAAAAATTATCAAATGAAACATAAATCAGCACTTCTCAAGTTAACCAATAAACAACAATATAAATATATTAAATATTAATAGTCACCAAATATAGGATGACCAGTCAAAAATACTTCACTCACAACTTTTATAACAAGTGAGGATATTTATGATATAAATAATAACATAAATAATAGTTAAATTACTGTTAATAATTACAGGCTAACCAGCCGGTTTGATACTTAATTTATTTTTTGAAGAATTGTTATGTTTAATAAATGTATTTATTAACAGACAGCATAAGTGGTAGATAACATAGTACTAATTGCTAGTAAAATACATGTGTGCGACATTTCTAAATCTGGTGCATTGTATACTGGCCATCATAAGAAAGTAACCAGCAAGTGATGTTGGTATAAAATAGAAAAAGCACAAGTAATCAAGAGGAATTTAATTCTGGAAATAGCTGAAATATTTCATGATATGTGTTATTGTTATCCATTATCAACCATACAATTGCTGTATACCATTAAAATTTCAAGGTCAGTATATTAGGCCAAAATAGAAGAATTTTTATGATGGTTACTTTCTTATGACGGCCAGTATATATATGAATATGATGATACATATACTCTGCTAATATAACAATTGGTGTCTTTTTCAATTCGCCCCATCACAACTCGCCCCATTTTTATGACGATTCGCCCAACTTGAATGACGATTCACCCCTATATTCCAAAAGGAATAAACTCCAAGTCTATGAGTTCATAACAGCAATTAAAACTGATCACTTAATAACTTATCTTTTGTCCAATTGCCTTATTTTAATATTTACTCAATTTTCTAACAGAATTCAAACATATTATTAAAACTTGAAATAGTTTACATACTTCAATGAGATCAATTCCAGGCTGTTATGAATGAATTATCATGAAAAAAGGTATTACAACAAAATCATACACAAGGTCTACATTATCTGTACAGCTGTACTGTATAACACAATATTATCAATTATTATCAAAAGATGCCATGGAAATCAATACAGCACAATTGTCAGGAACACTTTCAACAGAAAATATTAAAAGAAATACACTTGATTACAAAATAGCTGGTGCAGAAAATCAGCAAAACTGTCACATCAGAATTTGACTTCCAACAAGTGAATTCAATGCAACAGACTGAACGACATGGGGAGATTTTATCTGGAGATAAAAGGAATTATACTAGAAAGCAAATAGACGTCTCATTTGTGCTGAAAAAATGAATTATAATCGACAGAGTATATTGAGCAACAAACGGTCACTTAATGAAGTCAGTGTCGACTTTCATCTACATATTCTTATGTGAGTCATCGTTTTGCCTAGAACTGTCAAAAAAGTCTATAATGAGATAACTCTTACCATGTTTATCGCTTTTCCCGGACATTTCACCGCGAATTTAAGACCTTGAATTTCCAATTTTAAAACAAATTGACTAATCCATATCTAGTCACAAGCAACAGATCATTAAAAACACCAAAATCATTGGTAAATTATGAACAAAAAATTATCAATATCGTCCATCTTCCTTATTTTGGTTTCATAGACTGGTTCTAAAATTTAGACATCGGACTCAAATATACCAGTCTATGATAGTGCGAATGAATAAAAGGATTCGTTTGTTTGAAGATATAAAAATAAGCTTTTACACAAATGAACTGATATTGTTGCATTTGAATGACTTTAATTAAGTTCCTACTTGCAATCATTTATTGTGTTTATTTGTCCAATAGAGATACCATCGATGACAGTCTTAAAACACCATAAAGCATTATAACTACAGGAAAGGAACCTAGTCGCTATGAACGCCTCCTGGTAGTTGTCCAACACGGACAATTTATTTGTATTATCATATTTATAAAAAATATCACTTTGAACCCTACATAGCACTGCATGGTAGGGGACACTTTTTCATATCGCTAAAGTGTTAACCAAAGTGAAAGACTATTGAAAAAGGTATGTATACATGCATGCCTCCGCTCACAGCATCTTTTGCAGTATTGTACACAAAGTATTCTTTGCAATATTCGTTCAATTTGCAATGTGAGCTCGCATTCCAAAGTATATTTGACTATGATTTCATATATTTTATAATGAAAATGAATTGACATTATGGATTATTCTTTCACATAAGATTTTCATTATTTTCGTGTTTCGCGCTAGTACGTGCCATAAGTGGGGCCTGCATAAACATAGGCGGATCCAGGATTTCTTGTTAGGGGGAGGGCGGAAACTAAACAAGTAGGCTTGGGTCCAGGGGGGGCTCTATGCCCCCCAGTGGGTCCAGGGCGAATTGTACGTTATGTCATTGTGTTACTGTACTTGCAACTTATTGCACGCGTAACGTGCAAAAAAAAATGACATTTATATATATTTTTATATAAATATCATATTTCATGATAGAAAAAAAAACTTAACTTGGGCTATTTTAGGGGGGCTTACGCCGGGTCCGCCCCCCCCCTCTCTGGATCCGCCTATGTGCATAAATATAAATTAGAAAAGATTTCTGGGGAAAATATAAAAATCCCACCTTCCCGATAACCCATCCAACACAAAGAAACATTCTCAATGACTATACAAATTTCCCTGTAATCAATAGACGCATTGTTATGGCGCAATTTCATGGGCATATATTCTACACAAGATGGATCCATTACGCCTGATTGCGACGTACACTTTGGAGCATTACTTGAAGAATGCCTATTTCATGCCCAGATGTTGAATAAAAGTGTTAACGTGTATAGTTATGCTATGCACGGCATTGGGAATAATCCCAACATTATGTTATAAAGCACAGTGTTTTTTTATTCCGTTCTGTTCGATTAAAAGCCATTCAGTACATGACTGACATGGAAATGTAAAATAGGTGTGACTATGATAACGTCTTTATCCATAAAGTTGATAATTGTGTAATAGGAGGCAGAAAATAAAGTTCCTTCTGCTTGCAAGTCTGCTGCTCTACCAACGTAGCTCATCGGGCTGACGAGAATACAAACTACTATAAACACACAGATATATATATATACCACACTGTTACATTCCTCTTTTCTTTAATTAACTAAGCGACAACCACAGATTCTTTCATTTAACACAGCCATAGCTTCACCCTAACTCTAGGATTTCAAGGCTAGCCACGTACTCACGGCACCAAAGTAATAGGAGGCAGAAAATAAAGATCCCGATGCGGTGCTCGAACCCGCGACCTTCTGCTTGCAAGTCACTGCTCTACCAACTGAACTAATCGGGCTGACGGGCGTACAAACCACTATAAACACACATATATAAATACAGCATTGTTACAAATGTTACACAAAGATTAGAAGATTGTGTAATTACAAGTCAATCTCAATACTAGTGCAAACATGTATTCTACGAATACACGATCCTAACAGGGACAAAAATTAACTTGTCAGGAAACTGTCCAGCAAGTTTACGGAAGGTCTGTGGTTCTTCTGGGGTATTTCTCCACCGTTGAAGTTGGAAAATTGCCAAGTGACCCAGCAAAACTTGATGGGAGTGGTTAGTGCGCTGGACTCGTAACCCGGAGATCCGGGTTCGAATCCCGACCACGGCAGGTCATACCCTTCTATGAAAATTTGACAAAACGTCGATATTCCTCCATATGTGGAGAAGTTGCCGGCTCCTTGTGGAAGGGTAAGTTAGTACTGGTTAGTATACAGACTTCCAGGAAAACTGGTTAGGTGAACCGGTCGCCGTATATAACTGAAAAATTGTTGAAAAACGGCGTTAAACCCCAGTGACAATAAGTCACGTAAAACAAAACAAAACAAACCTTATTGGGAAAAATTAGTACACAGATTTTTTATGTGCAAAATTAGTATGCATAGGAGATGTTTTATTAAATTGAATATACTTCATCGCTAAATTCGTCTTCTCAAAATTATAGCATTTCCTGCAACACTGTGTGATGGGCTTTTCCATTACCAGGTATAGTGGTCATTTTATTATAGAATAGGCTCGTCGCATAATTATATAAGGTCAATTTGATTTATGGATTTGGTGTGTCACTTCAAACTGCGGCCATTATTCATGTGAAAAATGATTATGCAATATCTGGTAAAACTAAGAGCGCTACAAAATTCTTTAAGATAGTTCTTTAACTTGTCGGTCAATATTTGCAAACCAGTCAATTTTATCGTCGCCCTAAAAATCCAAAGCGGTTAATGTGTAAAACCGTAAAGAGTTTTGTGACGAAAGTAGTCCGTCTGATCAGTTTCGGTGAATATGAACAATTTCGCTGAATGGGAATGTGTGTTGTAACAGTTTTTGTTTTTATGTTTTGATCTTGAATTGATTTTACTGATAGAGTTATTTATCGATACACCTGATAGCAGAACAAGGTTTGTATACTTGTCTATAATCTTATTATGTGAAGATAGTCTCGAACACTGGATCAAACTTCCCCAGGTTCTACTGTTATTAATTACATTTGAGTATGATTAGTTAACTAACTGAATAAATAACGATACAGTTTCAGGGTTTACTGATGTTTTTACTGTAGATTCCTAATATAGAGTCATCACAATATTTAAAATGGAACAAATTATATAATTATACATCAAAGTAGACAATAGATGATCGGAATGTCACAATTCTGAATTAACTAAATACTTGTAAATTGTATCATGAAGACCAAATTTTAGGATAAAATGAATGAAACAATTTAATCTGTGAATTTAGAACCCTGGCCAAAATTAAAATAACCCTTAGTTTAAAGCCTGGAAGTGGTTGACTCTAACAAGAGGTAAAATCTACCGTGTGAATGTCTGTGAGCCAACATCGAAATGACCAATTCTGTCTCCTTATATACCCTTTTGGAAGGGAAATTCATGAGAATTTCATGATTCACATTATACACTATTTTTCAAATAAACACGGTTATAATTAACATGTGCAGTGAAATACAAAATTGATTATTGTAACAATGTGATTTTAAGTAATCAAGTGAATTTAAAGACCTTGGACACCCCAATGACTATTTAATGTTAGTTACACTAATGGAATGACTATTTGAATAAACACATGTAAATTGAAGATTACCTTTAGTTTATTATATGTGTGTAGAAAATAAATATACTTATTAACAATATATTAACAATAGTTGCATAAATAAAAAGATAAAAGTCAATTCAGCCACAGTATTCTGCAGACCTAGCTCTGTAAGTTAGGTTTTCATAAAATGTGAACATTTTTAAAATTGATTAAGCATAAATATGTTTTTGGAACTCATAATTAGCACGAAGATTAATAAAAAAATATCGCAAATATTTTTTGAGTTCAAATTCCATGGTCCTACGGCTTCATATTTATCTTTAATCATACATGCATTTTTACAATCAGTGAATCATTTTTTGGAGGTACTACGGATTTATTTTTTATATATCGACATTTTCTTATTACTTTTATGTCGAATCAAAATTGAAGCTCTCAACATTCGGAGATGTAATCATAGAGAAAATTGGTTTCAATTTTGAACCTGGGGACATTCTGTATTTTGTAAAATGTTATTTTGTAAAATGAGATTCTTTAAGAGCATTATTTGCTTGTAGGGGTATCATTGCCTTATTGACACATAATTATATTGTTCTGATGATGATGTCATGATCAGCATATGATATTTCTATTGCTCAATGGACAGGAAATACTGTTCAAAACTGATAGACAAAATAAGGTCAGTCTACTTTTTAAGATATTGCATTTCTAGCATGACTTGAAAGATCAGTCCTTTTACTATAATGAAATAGTTTTAGATTATATTAATATTGCTAATATTGTTATGTTTTGCAGTTCTGTCAGATATATTGAGATCAGTACCTTCTCATGACCCAGTGGTAGAAGTTTGGCCTTACATTCTAAGGAATCAGTCATTCTATGACCTCCAAGAGTTCCTATCAGATGAGGTGAAAAATAACTATTCTAAAGTCTACAAACATATTTACAATGCATTGAAGATGCTGCATATATTCCATATTTAAGATTCTGCAAACTGCAGAATGTAATTGATTCAGAAAGAGTGCAGATTTTAAATAAATGTCTTATGCATTTGATGATTCCTCTATTGGACTGAATTGTTTGAAGTAGAAAGTCTCTCTCTCTCTCTCTCTCTCTCACACACACACACACACACCTACTAACTAACAGTGTATTTATTATACATGTATTTATTAATATTAAGATACACCCCTTTGTGACTAAATATTCCAATGAGCATACTTATCAGTGGAATGTATGCTTCATTAAATCTTCTGTATGTTTCAGGTGATTGATGCCTGTATTCATTTACTGGTACAACAGTCAGTTCTGAATATCAAGTGTGTGTCATCAGTGGTGATGACAGCAATTTTTACTGGACCTAGTGACCTCCATAGTCTTCTGCGAAGAGTAATAAATTATAACTTTAGTTTTTATAGAATTGTTTGCTTTGTTTGCATATGTAATATCAGTAATGATAGCCTTCAAGTAGTACCATTTCTAAAAAGGCTTGAAATCCACATGTCCTCTGCTTATGTAAACAACAGGGTTAAAGTGTAACTTTGGAAATACATTTAACTAAATGTACATGTTGTGAAGACAGAAGGAAATCAGTGAATTATTTTATGTACAGAAACACCCCTAAAGTTAATGTATTGGTTAATGTTGAAATTACCCATTTGTTCTTTCTTCATGCTGAAATGGCTTTGTTTACTAAGATATGCTCTGAATTGCTGGATTTGATGTAAAAGTGTTCTTGTATAGAAAATTATCTGTTGAAGCTGCTAATCAAGGATCCTATGATAGAATATCATACTTTAGAAAGGAGGAGAACTATTTCACTTTAAATTATATTTAATCCAAATTTAAAAAGGGTACTTTTTCAGGAAACAGTTCATCAGTATGACCACTTAATTGGAGCTGTAAATGAAGGAGGTTTTCACTGGACACTTGTTGTGAGTTTGGCTGTTTCAATACCTAGATAGCCTAAGTAAATAAAAAATGACTACAAAGGTTTTTACATATATTTTGACTAATTCGTTAGTATTAATGAAAGCAATCATTTAGATGGTAGTGATTTCATTTAAGACTATTTTTTAAGCATGTCAACTTTTAACACTAGTACACTCCTACTTGTAAAAAAGTTGTCTAAGGATGAAGAAAGTCGGCAGTCTTTATTGGCCTATTTTCACATTGTCCAATTCGGCATTCACAGATAACTTCACCTAAGGAGAAGAAGCTGTTTTACTTTAATCCACTTGGAGAAGTTCATCTTTCAGAGCAGCAGCTGCTGGTACATTGGTAGTAAGTATAAATTACGCATAATATGAACAACAATGTCTTGAGCTTTTTTCATGCCTGCAGTTTCCTTTTGCAGAAAAATGACACAATTGCATTTTATTAGCAATGGTGGAAATACAATGTTCTTTGAAAAGATTTATTATGGATTATGTTTGGATTGTACCATCAATAATGAAAAAGATAAATCAGGATGGAGTATGAATGACCGATGATGGTTCATATTCCCAAAAATAGTGTCTCACTGATACTGTGCTTGCATAACTCAGTGCTTACTGTGCCTTTACAGTTCAATATTGTGTCATTATCATTCAGTGGTAACAAGACAGAACAGAAGCGGGTGTGTGGTCCAGTGGTAACACTGTATGACTATAAATCCAGGGGTCATGAGTTGGATCCCTGTAACTCTAAGTAAAATTACTAATAGTCTTGGACAAGACTTTGAACTGATGTCACAAAAATTGTTACTTTACATCTATGCATGTTAAAGAACCAGTGGTTACGTCTAGAACACAGAAATTGTACTCTGCACTATCATTCAAAAACATTACATTAATTAAACTAATACTCATCTGGAGGAGTTGCTCTTAATTTTTATAATGACTTTAAAGTTATCCCAAAAGTAATACATTTCCAATGTTATGGTAAAAATCTGTGCAAAAAAACAGAAACAGAAAAACGATGCACTCCCTTGTGAATTGGTTATTAAAAATAGAGGTGTCAAAATTTTGAGTCTGTTTTCAGTCTGTGAAACTCTGAGAAGCCTGTCATTTGCTAAGGTGGATGAATTCTATTAAAATAATAAAAGTTAGGGTCTCAACCCCCATACTTTATGAAGTAAGGGAAACCCAGATAACAGAAGTGAAAAGGTAGAAAAAAACAGGCTCAACACCTTTGTATATGATATTAACAGGCATTATATTCTTTGATTAGTTTCCACAAAATGTATGAATGAAGATCTTAAGACTTTTTATGATCCTCAAACAGTTATCTATACTTTTCTTAACAGGATACAAATGAGGAATCAGAAGATGATGAACATACATTCTATATTGATGCGGAAAGAGCTTGCAGAAATGTAAGTATACATGCATGAATGAGTGTGAGAGCATGGGTGTGTGAAACCATTTCCTGTTTCTTGGGAGTATGATATTATTTTACATGATAATACCTTTTACATTAATTTTCTACATAATGAAATACAAATGTTGTTATGGTCTTTGAGTTTTATCACTTAATTGTACCTCTGGAGTTAGGCTTATGTTTAATGAATTTCAAAATATTGAAAGTATGTCATGAATGATATTGGTTTGATACTGGTCCTTCACATAAAATGATAATGCTTAATGGAACTTGTATTGTTCTAAATGAATTTTGTATACATGTAAAAATTAGATTATGCAAATGTAAGTTAAATGCAGACCGTCACTACAGGTATTTAATATGTCCGTTAATCAAATGAGTGAATAAAGTTTGTGATGTAAAAATTTTACTATGCCTATCCGACATCTATGATACATGAAATGAGACAAATGGTTAATAACGAATAATAATCTGTTGCAGATGGAGAAAGCCATCCAAAGAGTACGATGTATAGTCAGTGGATCATCATGGTATGTGTTCAGTAGTATATGTTGATTCATTATGTTTGGTTCATGTAATTTTTCTGAAGGTTTTAAATATTTCAGCTCAGTGTAGATGGTAAAGTTCAAATTGTGGACTTGGTGTCGGAATTCATAATGAATGCAGTTCTATCTGGTTTTCATAACCTAGAAGCATGGTTTAGCAACTTATTGTATGATTGCATGAATTTTATAATGATTTCTAAATAATTACCCCTTGGTAAATTTGGTGCCACACAGAGGACATGAGCATTAATTATGCAAAATATTCTTACAAAACTTACAATGGCTTTAGCCATTACTGAAATCGTTGAAGTATTTATCTTTGACAGCCAATGTATGCGCAGTAAATAACTGAAAGCTAGGATTTAGATTAAGAAGAAATGTTTAAGAACATTGAATACCACAGCATTTCAGTCACTATATAAACTCATTTGCTGCAAAACTAACAGGAATATTAACAAAAATCATACCAACACTTACTTCGAGAAAATACCTACATGTACATGGTGAATTGTTGTCAATAGATCAACAATGTTCACTCCTCAAATGCAGTGCTTCTCCTAGATGGTATTTTTCAAGAATGTTCAAATTCTGATCCATTGTTAATTATTACTCCATCCCATTGAAACAGTGACAAAGGTAATCAATATAGGGGTCTCTGTTTAGCATTTAGGGAGATTTAATCATGTATACTTTTTGTTTCCATTTTCATTCTTCACTGTCATTTACCAGGTTCAATACATGTTCATATTGAAGTGATATTATTGTTTCAGCATGGAAGATGAACCACAATAGTTTCAGAGACGGTGGTAGGGCTACAGATACTACATATTTAGTACCAGGGTAATTTTTTAGTTTATCAGGATAAGATGTTGTGCTCATAGGTTTAAGTTTTATCACTGATAAGTAACCCAAGAGTCAAGGCCCTCGACTTAGTCAAATTAAGGTACCAGAATTATATACACTGCTTCTTATGTGAATGACAGAAAATTATATAAAACCTTTCACAAATGTTTATTTAGATAAAATAACTGGGGAAGGTGGAGGAATACATGTCCTGTCAACACAGTTCCAGTTTATCTCATCTTGTTGACAATTATCATTTTTTCTTAACTCCCTGGCATTTACTGAGTAGATAATATGTGATTGTTGGTACATTTCTTTGCTATTTTCAGCCTTGATTAGATATATATTGAAGAAGTGTTGGTAAGAGAGGCAATGACTGCAATTTTTCAACATGTAACTGGAGCCTCATCTGGTGTGTGTCTGAAACAGTTGAGTGATGTTCAGCAAAAGTCTAGAAACAAAGCCATTCTAGATGGCATTAAAATGAGTAATGAATTTTGTTGTACCTTGTGTTTTCTATATAAAGCAGATATATATATTACAGATATAAAGATAATCCTGCATATGATGTAATTATAGTCTTTTACTCAAAATCTCTTCCTTATATGTATGTTTATAGATTCAATTCAAATTTGAAACAATGCATGTACCTAAATACATAAACGTTTGGCTAGGATGTAACATTAGAATTTTGGACAAGATGTAATTCTATGCAAATGACTAAATACAAATTCATTGACTTCTTCAGTAAGTACCACACTTATAATTAATACATATTAAATTTAAAGCAAAGAGTTCAGATATACATTGTTTATATGACATTTAAATTAAACTGATCATCAGTGTTTTTTTATTATATTTTGTTTCAAACTAATGTTTCAGGTGCTACCAAGAAAAAGGAATTCGTTGAAAAATATGGAGTTCAGACAGACTTCCATGCTTTCATGATAGCATACAAACTATATCAATGAAAGATTTTATGATTGCAGTATGTTTCAAATTATTTGTATACATAAAAATAAAATCAATTCTGTACTTTGAGTCTTGTTTGTAGTTGATTCCTATAATTATGACACACATCACCTAAACATGATACTAGAAGTTTTATTTATAGATGACATTTGAAGATACCTGAATATTGAATATCCATATCAAATAGATCATCTAAATTTCTTCTACATTGTTTCAATATATAGCAACAAACACTTCGCATTAGCAAATAATAATTCAGGAAAACA